>PITA01002963.1:0-148640 GCA_004023965.1 Spilogale gracilis
GAGAGAGAGAGAGAGAGAGAGAAAGAAAGAAAGAAAGAAAGAAAGAAAGAAAGAAAGAAAGAAAGAAAGAAAGAGAGGAAGGAAGGAAGGAAGGAAGGAAGGAAGGAAGGAAGGAAGGAAGGAAGGAAGGAAGGAGAAAGAAAGAAAAGCAATTCCTGCCTCATGGTTCCCTACTAGTCACCCATTCCCCGAATTTAATTGTTGTTTCTTTTTTGCCATTTGTTCCCATTTTAACTACAACCTGATACCTTTTCTGTTCTATTCTCATTTAGGTGGGGGTTGTGGAAGGTTTTCAGTTAAAGACGTGTGTCTTCAATATGAAGTCTGGATGTCTGATTCTCTTTCTGATTCTTCACGGTGGCTAGCACACTGACCTATCCAAAAGGACAAATCAGTAAACAAAACTGAATGTTACTCAGCACATAGAAGCGAACAGCTGCTCTGAAGGAAAAAGGAAAGAAAGAAAAGAAAGAAAGAGAGAGAGAGAAAGAGAAAGAAAGAAAGAAAGAAAGAAAGAAAGAAAGAAAGAAAGAAAGAAAGAAAGAAAGAAAGAAAGAAAATAAAAAGAACTGGGAAAGTCCTAATCTGTTCTTAACAATGACCAAATACCTGTGGTCTGGATCTGTGGCACATCAGTGTTCTTGCAGCTCTTCAAACCATGTGTGAATAAATAGTCTGCAAATTATTTGGAGCTCCACAAGAAAATCATAGCACATATAATAACTAGTGGCCACTGCTCATTTTTAGTTCTATGTCTCTTTGCTGTACTGGGTAACACGTCACTTTTTTTTTTTTTTCTCTGTATGCTCATGGAGAGAATAATCTCTGGTGTCTCATTTAACCTTAATTACCTCCTTAAATGTCCTACCTCCAAAAACAGTCAAATTGGGAGTTAAGACTTCAAATTATGGATTGGTGGGGAGGAGGGGACACAATTCAGTCCATAATAGATAGAAATTATCTAAATATCCAGTGGTCACACATGTTATCAGCATATTGAAAAGCATATGGGGGAAAGCCTGGGAAAGTTGAAGCAGGATTTAGGGGCGCCTTGGTGGTTTAGTCAATTGGGCATCTGCCTTCGGGTCAGGTCATGATCATGGAGTCCCTAAATGGAGGCTCCCTGCTAGGAGGAAGCCTTCTTCTCCCTCTCTCATTTCCCCTGTTTGTGTTTCCGCTCTAGCTATTTTTCTCTCTGTCAAATAAATAGATGAAAATCTATATTTTTTTTAAAGAAAGAAAGAAAGAAAGAAATCAGGAGTTAAAGACACAAAGATTCAGTTTTCACTCCATTTTACTTAAAAATAAGGTCATGCTTTTAAAGGGAGACATGTCATTGTAAGGCAGGAGATCTGGGTTTGGAAATCTGGAAATTACATTACACTAAGCAAATGCCTCTTCTAAGAGGAGGTACTCCTGTCTGTTGCAATCTATTTTATAAAAATTCACTAAAAATAAGTCAGAAAATCATTTGTACCTGGAGAACATATAATCTCAAAAGTCTTTCCCCACAGATTAATTACATCTCTGAATACATAGAAGTTGAATAAAATGTCAACGTAAGCAGACTTTCCTTAGGAATATGTTATATTACTGGAAATTATGCAAATAGCTTCCCTGAATTTTTTCCAGAAAATTTAAAAACTGAATTTCCACATGTCTTCCACATTTTTTAGAGAAAATATTTGTTGACAAACTTCATGGAATTATCTCAACTATTTACGTGGCTGTTAATTCTCTACAAGTCTGCATGAATTTACAACTGTACTCTCCTATTTGTGTGGGTTGTTGTACTAATTTTATAAAAAGAAAAAAAGCTATCATATTATTCTCTATACTTCTTTTTTAATGGTAGAAGTTTTATTGCATGCAAGGAAACAGATTTGTCATCAAATCTCCTAAGATACTTATAAACAGAATTCAGTATAGAAACGTTATGAAAAAAAATGCTTTTTTTGAAGTTATGATAATGGCTTATAAAATAATTATATCAGCTAAGTATGAACTATGGACCTCATATGGAATTATTCATAAGCAGAGAGCAGGAGTCCAGAGGGTGATTGAGGGATTTGAAATGGCAAGAATGGGGGCCAGTAGGCCTGCTGCTGATTTTCTAAGCAGGAAAGGGATTATCTCCTAGTAACAGATTCAAATTATTCAAAATGCCAAAGAGAAAGATGCTGTCTCTTCATAATTGCACAACAGAGCTGAATATCAGCATGTGATTTTTACTACATAATAATTTTTTGATGAATAGAATATTTTGTGAACTTTGAATTATTATTAACTTTGAAAACTAAGAGACTGAATAGAAGCACAGCTTGTAAATTAATTTTCAGATTTTTCTTTCAGTCACTGCTAGCCACCTTTCCCTCTTTCATCATAAATGCATGAGAGTATTCATCACGGAAGAGAGTTCTCCCATAGTTTCAGAAAATTTTAAGAATCCACTGCCTATGGACTCACTCACTTAAAAGTCCATGTGGAAAGCATACTTACTGCCTAACCTTGTGCTTGATGCCAGGATGGAGCGGAAACAAACACACATCATCTTTGCCCTAAGGAATCCTTCTCTGTGGGCACTTCAGTGTCAGAGCTGATGGCCGACAGGGACGTGTTGACTTTTCATAACCAAATTCCATTCTGATTGTCCAGTTCCTTGTTTCGATTGGCTAATCTCTGTGCTTTCAAAGGTACCTAAATATTATAAATATCTCCTTGACTATAATGTGATAGATATTCAGCTTAAATTTTCAAATGATATTATTTCAGTGATATGTGTTTGTATATACACTCGATTTACTTTATAATAACATCAAAATTCCACTCAGCATAATCTCTTCCAGTCCCATCCATGTTGATGCAAAAGTTGTGAAATAAGTCAAGCAGAGAAAGTCAATTATCATATGGTCTCACTTACTGTGGACAATAAGGAATAACATGGAGGACATTAGGAGAAGGAAAGGAAAAGTGAAGGGAGGGAATCGAAAGGGGAGATGAACCATGAGAGACTGTGGACTCCGGTAAACAAACTGAGGGTTTTAGAGGGGAGGGGCTGGGAGAATGCGTGAGCCTGGTGGTGGGTATTGAGGAGGGCCATGCTGCGTGGAGCACTGGGTGTTATACGTAAACAATGAATCTCAGAACACTACATCAAAAATTAATGATGTACTGTATGGTGACTAATATAAACAATAAAAAAATTAAAAATAAAAAGATAACATAAAAATGCCGAGTATCATATGACAGATTTTTACAACTCCAAAAAAGGCATAATAAACAATATGGAGCCACCTGACCATTTTCTTGGAGGTTTATGTGCTCTACAAAGAGAACCATCTCCTCATGCTACTTAACAGACCTGACTAATTTGAACAACATTCTTGTATTCGAAGCAGAGGCTACAATAATAAAGGAGAGGTTTGACCTCAGTCCCAGTT
This sequence comes from Spilogale gracilis, assembly GCA_004023965.1. Lineage (NCBI taxonomy): Eukaryota > Metazoa > Chordata > Mammalia > Carnivora > Mephitidae > Spilogale > Spilogale gracilis. The sequence goes on from PITA01002963.1 coordinate 3,441, forward strand.
CTAAGAACCGGCACAACTTATCACCTCTCTAAGTGAAAATTTCCTAACCTTCAAAATATAATCAAACAACATATAACACAGAAGGTTATAGGAAAAAGCAGGCAAGAAGGGAACATAAATGTAAGACCTTTTTTCCTTTTATTAAATTTCCATTGGCTTTTGAAAAACAAATCCATGATCCTTTCTTGCTTTTAGGTACAATGATGCTTAAATCATTTCTCTTCAAATGGCCTCGATTCACTATTTGCTCTGAAGAGGAAGCACTTACTGCAGAATTCTTAAAAATGTGGGCTTGATGACTTACTATTTCCTCATTTTTCCTCCCATTAAACTGACCTTTTTGCCATAGTCTACGTGGAAGAAACCTAGTATCATTGTCACTGTCTCCAGTTTTTCCTCATTTTTTTTCAAATAGGCTTTCCCCAGTATGTGACATTGCATTTTTACCTCATACAACAAAGCAAACACTGTTGGTTTTTTTTTTTTTAATTGTCACAAATAGTACACTTTGGAGGTAACAGAAAGTGAATTTTATTGTAAACCCTCTGTCAAAGATTCATTTCTACACTTAACTAAAAAGGGCACCTTATAAGAAGTTTGCCATCTCTGTACACCACAGGTTAGAAACCCACTGGCCATTAAGTATCTGTAAACATAGGCCATGGCTGAGTGCGGGACAAGAAGTCACGGTGAAACAGATGGGCTTCAGTGTTGGAAGCAACTTATTTTCCTACCTTTAGCCTAAGTTACTATAACCTTGTAACTTTTAAAATTTATGAACAGTTGGCCAACTTTATAAAGAATTCAAAAGGCATATTGATTATGATAAAAAGAGAGATCCATCCATGGCCATCTCTAGTGTGAAGACACAGTGATGGTGGCCAAGAAAGAGAACAATTCATTCCGGCCACAAGTTGGACCAGTTGGCCCCAGAGTGCCCAACTATGGGTTTAAGTAGCTCTGGAGTTTGCTAGACAACTGAGGGACACAAAATTACTCAGGGCTACCCATTATCTTTATTTAATGATTTCAAGAGGAAGCGGTAGGTCATATTGAAAATAACGGAAGTCACTGATGGCTTCAGAAATTGGAAGTGACCTCTATATTCAAAGCCTTCCCCAAAGGGTCAAGAATGTCATCTCATTAACAACACTTCATAAAATCATTATAGATTTGGCCTGGTGAATTAGTGTAGGTGATACCAGTAGAGACAGAAAGAGAAGATGGAAAGAAAGAGAATATGAAGAAGGTTGGCCTAATAGGGACATATCTCATTTCTGTCCACATTCTATGGATGAAACCAAACATGTTGTCAGGAGGGCACACTAAGAAATTTAGTCTCTGCCAGGCCAGCTGCTTTCCAGAGACAATTCTACACAGGTAAAAAAAAGCACATGTTTGATGAGTGACTAGTCCTCTCTGTCACAACTGAATCTTTGGATTAAAAAGATGCTTAAAGATTTTGTGTACAATTTTCAAATTGAGTTGTTTATGAAATCCTAGACAGTGTTATTTCCTTGAATAATTTTTATAGTAAGTCTAAAGTTGTAATTCTGGATTTCATTTGAAATGAGTGAAGCAGTAGAGCCCAGATTCCAATGTAATCTTTGAATACATAGCTAATCAAAGTAAGATTATCAATTTGAGGAATGTTGCAGTAGGAATGATTTTCAAAGAAGAAATATATTTTTAAACCAGCTGAGATTACTTAATCTTTGGTCTTGGCCAGGTTTTGTCTTAGATTGCTGAGAGTTTTCATGACAACCAACAATCTCAAATATCCAGTTATTTTTCTCTATTTTAGGAGTTTCCTTGTGCTATGTAGTGAGCAGTATTATTGCTGCTAAGATATTAAGTTTCCCACTAACTGACAAACCATAAAATGTGTAGAAATTAGGGTGAGGGGTGGAAATCCAGACAGTTTAAAATAGTAGGCTGGCTTTTGCATGCTTGGTTTCAGTTACTGTTACCACTAACAACCATATCATCAAACCGCATAGACCTAAAAACGTCATTTGGTAAAATCACTCAGTTTTCATTTCAATGATAAATGGAAGAGTTTATATGTACGCTAAAAACCCACAAGTGGTCTTAGAGGGTTAAGTCAAAGGAGAATCATATATATGTGTGTGTATATAAATATATATGAGGAAAATAAAGTTTATGACTTACTGTACCATTAGACCAAGATATATATAAATATATACACACACATATATATACACACTTTTTAAAATGTGTCCCTCCCTCTTTGGGAAAAAAGGATTCTATATATAAAAACAATTTAGGGGTGCCTGGGTGGCTCAGTGTGTTAAGACCTCTGCCTTCAGTTCATGTCATGATCTCAGGGTCCTGAGATGGAGGCCCGCATCTCGTTCTCTGCTCAGCAGGGAGCCTGCTTCCTCCTCTCTCTCTGCCTGCTTGTGATTGCTCTCTCTGTCAAATAAATAAAATCTTTAAAAAAATTTTTTAAATGAGAATGAGGAAAATAAAGTTTATGACTTACTGTCCCATTAGACCAAGATCTAAAATTTAAAAAGGAAATGTTAATATTCAACATTATCAAAACCAGAAGACAGGCATCAAGGGTGGGAGTAGTGGTCAGCAAAGAAAATGTATGCTTTTCCTCTTCTGTGTAAAACATATATAGAATATCTCTTAAATTTAGAAAATTTTATGATTATTACAGTATAAAAGCTAAAGAAAAAGATCGTTTTGCCTACAACATGAATGCAGTTTCTGGGTCCTACCTTAATGCAGAGACATAAGCTATCAAATAACAGTAAATTTGCTTAACTAAAAATGAAAAAAAATAGCATTTTAAGCTACTTAATCTTAGTTCAAAATTTTAGAGTACTTTGGTAAAAACCCAATAATTATTTTAATAAGAATTTTGTGGGGCGCCTGGGTGGCTCAGTTGGTTGGGCAACTGCCTTCAGCTCAGGTCATGATCTCAGAGACCCGGGATTGAGCCCCATATCAGGCTCCCTGCTCGGCGGGAAGCCTGCTTCTCCCTCTCTCACTCCCCCTGCTTGTGTTCCCTCTCTCGCTGTGTTTCTCTCTGTCAAATCAATAAATAAAATCTTAAAAAAAAAAAGAATTTTGTGCATTATCTTTCACTGGCTATCTTGTAATAGGCATATTTAAACATTAACCTTAAATTTATTGTACATTCTTAATTCAGTTTAGAACTTTTTGTGTGTCTGTAAAAATGTTTTGAATTCAAATTTAAACATTTTTATTGTCAGAAGTGTTAGTAAATTCATCCAATTGCAAACACCTTCTATCACTGCTTGCCTGGCTGGTTCAGTCAGTAGTAGAGCATGTCTCTTGATCTTGAGGTTGTGAGTTCGAGTCCCATGTTGGTTGTAGAGATTATTTAAAAATAAAATCTTTAAATAAAGGAGCTTATTCTCACTCTATTAACCTTTTAGTTATGAGCACAGCATTTTTTCGTATCTTTCCAGAGGGTATTTATTAATTCTTTTAAATGTAAGAATTTGTGTCTGGTCAAAAGCTTAGAAATCATGTTTATTTATAGCTATCCAGTCATTTTCAGTGGAAAGTGGTAACTAAATATGAAGAGTAACAGAAAGGAATTTATATTTTTCTTCAGCTTATTTTGATTTTTAGGTTTATTCTGGTACCTGGTCAAAAGTCCTCAATCTACAAGCTATCTCACTGCCATGGTATTAGTTTCCTAGAGTTTCTATAACAAAATACCACAAACTGGGTGGCTTAAACAGGGCCATTTACTCTCTCACAGTTTTGGAGCCAAAACTCCAAGATCTTGCAAGGTCTACACACAGGGCTGGTTTCTTCTGAGCTCTGTGAAGGAAGGATGTATTTCAAGTCTCTCCCCTTGGCTTATAGATGATCACTTTCATGTTCACATGGAATTCTCCCTTTATGCAAGTCTATCTCCAAATTTCTTTTTTAAGAATACCAGTCATAGGGGCGCCTGGGTGGCTCAGTTGGTTAAGCAACTGCTTTCGGCTCAGGTCATGATCCTGGAGACTCAGGATCGAGCCCCACATCGGGTTTCCTGCTCAGCGAGAGGCCTGCTTCTCCCTCTCTCGTCCCTCTGCTTGTGTCCCTCTCTCGCTGTGTTTCTCTCTGCCAAATAAATAAATAAAATCTATAAAAAAAAAAAAAAGAATACCAGTCAGTAGATTTAGGACCACCTGATTACCTCCTTTTAACTTGGTAAAAGTCTTATCTCCGAATAAGGTCATATCCTGATGTACCAGTGGTTGTGATCTTCAGTATATGAATTTGGGTGGGGTGGGGACAATTCTGGCCATAACAACCATAAACTTCGGTAGTCATGAGTGTGAGTGTTGAAACATATATAAGAGGCAGGTACACTTAAGAGCCATCTTTCCAACTCTTGTGGAAGAAGAGAGAGTTTCCATCCAGGCCAGAAAACTGGCAGCCTTCTTGATTTTCACTAGCACAAAGTAATTACACCACCTGCTTCTCTGGCTTCTCAAAGTTAATGCATTGTTTGGGGACAGGGTGGCTGGATTATGGAAAAATAAAAATTAATAAAATAAAATTAAAAATAAAACACTTTAAAAATTAAAAAAATAAGTAATGTATGATGTGTGCTATCTAGAAATAGAAGGTAAGGTTCAAAGTGTGTTTTGTGCACATTTAAGATTTCTTGAGTCAAATGAGCCACTGAAGGTCTACCTGAGAGCCCCTATACCAATCAGTACTTTAATGTTTGCTGTATTAATCACTTTGCAGGGAGTTGGTCACAGACTTAATTTTGGTCCTTTGAGTCTATCAAAGTGAATAGTGAAAACATGTCTTGGAATTTTGATTTTATATTTACTGTAAAACTGCTGCTGATCATTTTTCTGAGTTTGGTAATCAGGACTAGTAGTCTCTTTCTCAAGAGCCAGTTTGTTTTTCTTTCTCTGATTTATAAAAATTATTTAACTGAAAATGTCTGGTTTTGCCTTAGTGGATGGTTAAATTTATGCTGTCAAGATAATTATGGTGACTTTTACATTAGACTCTGTTTTCTCCTTTTAAATGTATTATTATCTTAAACGACAAACAGGGTGCCTGGTGGCTCAGTGGGTTAAAGCCTCTGCCTTCAATTCAGGTCCTGATCTCAGGGTCCTGGGATCAAGGCAAGGCCCATGTCCAGCTCGCTGCCCAGCGGGGAGCCTGCTTCCTCCTCTGTCTCTGCCTGCCTCTTTGCCTACTTGTGATCTCTCTGTCAAATAAATAAATAAAATCTTTTAAAAACAAACAAACAAACACATAATCTGTGTGGTTGGGGATGGGGGGAAGGGGTTGTGACCCTTCTTTGGCTAGTTTCTCTCTAAAACATTTTGGAAATACATGGATGGGATGTTAATAACTCGAAAATAATTGCACAAGGAAAAGAAACAAATTCCTTCATTTTTTTGCATTGTCTATTCATCTACAGCCACACCTATGATAACACAATTACTCTTAATAACTAAGGAGAATTAAGGTAAAAATTTATCTGTCCACAGGCATAATGGTTCTTAGAGCCTATAAATGTCTGTTATTCCAACTGCATCACATGATTGATAGATAAGTAGTAAATGGTTTAAGCAAATGTCAAAACTGAAATATTATAGGAATCCAAGCCCCTGCTCCTGAGCAGTTCAAAACTACCTATTGTCTGAGCACCATGTGATTTATTAAGGACAATTAAAATTAGGTTTGCTAAGGTATTTTCAGTAACTTTATAGCTAAGGTTACATTTCTCCAGTGCCTGGACATTTGTCCAAATACTCAGAGCAAAAAGGGAATTTTTTATCAAATCTACAAACAGATTCAGAGGCAACAAAGTTAATGTTTTCTCTTTAATATTTTAGAAGGTTAGTTCTTGTTTGTTTTGACGTGTGATATCACCAAGATGTGATGAACATTTGAGACTGAACAACATTCTATTCATTACATTTGCAAGTTGGTTAGCACTTGAACAAAATTCTTAGTTTCTCTGACTCTCCGAATCCCCCAAATTGGATCACTGTATTTTCACATTACTATTGTATCATTATCAAGCGAGTAGTATCCTTTCTCACTGATTGATGCATAATTTATAGACAGTTTTATTACCAACTGAATAATAAACAGGCTCTTAACTCCCTGCATGTCTGTCTAGGAAAATATTTAGTGACTAGAGTATTTTATTTATTTTTTATTACATAAGCTGATAGCATCAATCAGAGCATTATTTTAACCCACAGTTTCTAGAGCAATATTGCTTTCTATTTTGTCTGTGAAGATTTTGCATGACAAAGATATTAATCCAGAGTCTTTCTTACCTGACAAATTCCTTCCTTTCATACCTCACAAAGCTCCGTAATTCAACACTTCTCTCACTAGTTCATCTTAATACCATTCTATTTCCTAAGTTATTTGCCTGTGTTTCAATAATTCAGCATTTTTTGTTCATAATGAAGCCTGCATTTCTCATTTTTCCTTATGCTGAGGTTTCAGATCACTGCTTGCTTTGTCCTCATAGACTGTCTGTTCATCTTTCTGGGAGCATTCTCAGATTCTTTTTAATTTATTTTATTTTATTTTATGATTTTTTTAAAAACGGTTTTTATTTATTTATTTATTTGACAGAGAGAGAGAGAGAGAGAGAGAGACTGTTCAATGAGGGGGAGAGGCAGGTAGATGGAGAAGCAGTCTCCTCACTGAGCCCAATCATAGGACCCTGAGATCATGAGCTGAGGGCAGACACCCAAACTACTGAGCCACCCAGATGCCCTGAGATTCTTTACTCCAAAAAGAGTGATTAGGGGTGCCTTGGTGATGATGTTGGTTAAGTCTGCAACTCTTGATTTCGGCTCAGATCATGATTGATAGTGATGGGATTAAGCCCCAGCTGAGCCCCACATCAGGCTCCACACTCAGCTTGAGACTTTCTCTCTCTCTCTCTCTGCCCCTCCTCCCCTCCTCTCAAACAAATAAATCTTCAAAAAGAGTGATCAGATGGGGTTGGAATGCCTCAAAATGAGACACATGGGTGTGAGCAAGGTTGGTCTACCCATACTTTGACCAAAATGAATTCATAAATTCTATGTGGATTTCACAGTGTTATTTTCTAAAAACAGAGGTAAGTGATATTCTAAGACTCAATAAAAAATCTGAATGTTGAAATTAGAGTGTGAAAATTCCTACTTCTCAACTTATAGGATCACATATTTTCCCAAACCATTCATGAAAGGAAGACATTATAATATGAGTTTGTACTAAAATTAAACCTGTTGATGTACTTTAGATCCTTCTAGACCAATATTTCTATGCCAAGATAAAAAGAAAAAAGTAACCAAACTGTGAAATAAATACTTGATTTTTTTAAGATGATTATGTCTTGTTATTTGCAGTGTTCATTTGTCAAAATTGGAGTTAACTTAGTGGATTGCTGAATGGCAGTGCCATACCTTATTCCATATGTACAATTATTTACATCATATATGTTATTATTATATTTTCATATACAATGTAATCAATATAATCATTTCTATTTTATATGTATACTTTTTCATAGAATAAGTACTTTAAGCCTGACACCAAAGGGATAAAATTATCTGTGTTTATTTTTAAAGTAAATTTCAATATTTGTGGGGCTTAGTACTAGAGACATCAAAAGAAATTGCTGGATAATGATTCAGTATCACTTTTCAACTAAGGTTTTTGAACCAAATTGCAATGTTCATCTTCTTTATATCCATAGTGGTCATGAAAACCTATCACTTCTCTCTGATTCCAGGATAAACCTGGAACTAATGCATTCAGAAAATGAGTAACAATCTTAAAACATTATAAGTAGTAGCAACCAGAGAACATTGTCAGAGCTTTAGAAACTCAGCTTCATAATCCATAACATATATTGTAGATATATTTGGTGATGAGACCATATGCAACTCCTGGTGCTAACAAGAAACATCTTTACATGACAGATTTCATTTTTCTTTAAGTCCTTTAATCTTTTTTTATCCCCCCGGAATGTCAGATCTGCTGTCCACAGAAATTTAGCAGTTACTCTATGTACTGTTTACATTAAAAGGTGCTAAAAACAATCATAAGTGGATGTTGAATAGTTTCCAGATAACTAAATCCATAGTATAAGTATGTAAAGAAAATACTCTTGTTAATTTACCTCATAAATATTATTATCAAAATAAAGATTTTAAATTCTTCAAGTAACATAACTTGACTGGGTAATAATATGCTAAAATAACTTGCAGTATTTATATATATATAACATTTTTATATATAAAGTTTTCATTTGCCTAATAGACTACATTTATGAGGTTTTAAACTTATCATCTGTATGAAATTATAGTAAATGTCATCATGGCTCCTATAATTCAACAAGCTCTATCTTTTGTAGATGGAAAGTGAAATAAGATGGTCATTAAAATAGATTTTCCCATTTAGGTTATAGGATATTAAAATGGCAATGAGACAATAATGAACCATACTTAAACATACAGATAACTAAAACTACAACACTATTATAACAAAAAAACGTAATTGATTTTTTGTGAATTTGTTTTTTTTACTGAGATATAGTTAATATATAACATCATATCAGTTTCACATATAAAACAAAATGATTCAATATTTGTATGTGTAGTGAAATGATAACAGTAAGTCGACATCCACCACCACACAGTGTTATAAATATTATTCTTTCTTATGATGATAACTTTTAAAATCTACTATCTTTGGAATTTTCTTTTTTTATAATATTTTATTTATTTATTTTGACAGAGAGAAAAACAGCTAGAGAGAGAACACAAGCAGGGGGAGTGAAAGAAGGAGAAGCAGGCTTCCCGCTGAGCAGGGAACCCGATGCGGGGCTCGATCCTGGGTCTCTGGGATCATGACCTGAGCCAAAGGCAGACACTTAAAGACTGAACCACCCAGGCACCCCTATCTTGGGAATTTTCAAATAAATATAGAGTATCATTAATTTGTTAATACAATATTATTAACTACAATAGCCATGCTATACATTATATCCCTAGGATTTATTATTTTATAATTGGAAGTTTGTTCCTTTTGTCCCCCTTCATCCAGTTCACCTATCCCTCACCCTCTGCCTCTAGAAAACTCCAGTCCATTCTCTGTATCTATCAGTTAGTTTTGTTTTGTTTTGTTTTAGATTCTACATATAATTGAAGTCATACAGTATTTGTCTTTCTCTGTCTGGTTTCATTTAGCATAACACTCTAATGGTCCATCCATGTTGTTACAAATGGCAAGATCTCCTTTTATGGCTGAATAATATTTATATATTAATGTGTATATAAATAATTTTTATATTTATAATTTTATATATACTTATATATACTGTATTTTCTTTATCCACTTATCCATCGATAGACATTTAATCTGTTTCCATGTCTTGGCTATTGTTTTTGTTTTGTTTTGTTTTGTTTTGTTTAAAGATTTATTTATTTATTTTAGAGAAAGAAAGAGTGCATGGGGGGAGAGGAAAGGGGAAAGGGAGAGAGAGAATCCCAAGCAGACTCCCCACTGAGCACAGAGCCCAACACAGGGCTTGATAATACAACCTTGAGATCATAACATGAGCCAAAATCAAGAGCTCAACACTTAATCAACTGAGCAACCCAGGTATCCCCCCATGTTTTGGCTATTGTGAATGATACTGCAATAAATATGGAGGCACATATTTCTTTTGGAGTTAGTGTTTTTGTTTTCTTCAAGAAAATACCCAGAAATGGAATTGCTCGATCATACGGTAGTTCTATTTTTTAATTTTTTGAGGAAACTCCATACTGTTTTTCATGTGGCTACACCAATTTACATTCCCACCAACAGTGCACAAAGGTTATTTCTTGTTATTTCTTGTCTTTTTTATAATTGTCAGTCTAACATGTATGAGGTATGATATCTTCTTGTAGTTTTGATTTGCATCTCCCTGATGTTTGGTGATGTGGATCACTTATTCATGTACCTGTTGGCCATCTCTATTGTCTTTTTTGGAAAAATAACTATTTAGATCACCTACCCATTGTTAATTGTATTGTTTTTGGTTTTTGCTTTCGTTTTGTTTCTTTCTATTGAGTTCTATGAGGTTTTTTTATATAATTTTAAACTAATCACCAGATATATGATTTGTAAATATTATCTTCATTCAGTGTGTTACCTTTCCATTTTGTTGATGACTTCCTTTGATGTGCAGAAACTTTTTAGTTTAGCATAGTCCCACTTGCTTATTTTTGCTTTGGTTGCTTTTGCTTTTGGTGTCAAATCCAAAAAAAATTATCACCAAGACCAATGTCAAGGAGCTTACCATCTATGCTTTCTTCTAGGAGTCTTGTGGTTTCAGGTCTCATGCTCAAGTCTTTGAGCCACTATGAGTTAATCACTATGTGTGGTTTAAGATACTGGTCTAGTTTTATTCTTTTGCATGTAGGTGTCCAGTTTTCCCAACACCACTTACTATATATGCTTGGCTCCTATATCATGGATTAATTGACCATAGATGCATCGGTTTATTTCTGAGCTCCCTATTTTATTCCATTGATCAATATGACTGTTTTTTCTTTTCTTTTCTTTTGCTTTAAGTAGGCTTCATGCCCAGCATGGAGCCCAACATGGGGCTCAAACTCAAAATCCTGAGATCAAGACCTCAGCTAAGAAGAGTCAGACATTTAACTGATTGGGAATCATAGAGGGATTCCCATAGAGGGTGGGATCATTCCCATAGAGGGAATCATCTATGGGTCCTTATATGTTTTACACAAATATCAGCTGTTTGATTACTATAGCTTTGTAATATAGCTTGAAATCAAGAAGTGTGATGCTTGGTTCTTCTTTCTCAAGGTTGCTTTGGCTAATCAGGGCCCTTTGTGATTCCATAAAAATTTAGGATAGTTTGCTTATTTCTGTGATAATGCCACTGGAATTGTGGTAGGGATTGCGTTGATACTGTAGATTTCTTTGTGTAGTATTTACATTTTCATAATATGAATTATTCTAATCCATGAGCATAAATATCTTTCCATTTATTTGTATCTTCTTCAATTTCTTTCACCAATATCTTACATAGGTTTCATGTACAGATCTTTCACCTCCCTGGATAAATTTATTCCTAGACATTGTTAATGGGATTTTTTTTCTTAATTTCTCTCTCTGATAGTTTGTTATCAATATATAAAAATGTAACATATTTTTGTATAGTGACTATGTATCCTGCAACTTTACTGAATTTGTTTATTAGATCTAACCAATTTTTAGTGGAATCTTTAGGATTTTCTATGTATACTACTATGTGTCATCTGCAGATAATTACAGTTTTACTTCCTCTTTCCTGACTTACATGCTTTGATTTATTTCTTTTGCCTAATTCTCTGGCTAAGACTTGTAATACTATGTCGAATAAAGCTGGTGAGGGTAGACATCCTTATGTTGTTTGTGATCTTAGAGGAAAACCTTTCAGTTTTTCATCATTGATTATGATTTTAACTGTTGGCTCCAGTTGTTTTCTTTTGCATAGAAATTACACACTACTAATTTTACTAGGTATCTGGCATATTTTTATGCAGGGTATCTTTTCATGCTTACATTTCTTAGGCACAGCCAATCTTGTTTCATTCACTAAACGTTTGGCTTGGGTTCTATCAACCCAAAGGGACAATCATTTTTTTAGGTTTTCAGTGCAAAATGAGTAATTTTTCTAAATCACTGTGTGTGATGATGTGACAGTTCACCTTTGGGGTCATTTTATTTTCGGCTAAGCCTGTCCAAAGTTTCCATTAAATCTAGGGAGTTTATATAATATCAGTCTGAAAGGTTTATTACTTAAAAGTCTTCTGCAATAGATGATAACATTGATGTATATTGAAAAAATTCAGGATAATTTGAAATGATAAAACAAACAATAGAGGAGAATTATACTCACAACTCATATAAGATGCACCAAGAATATAAGAAAGATATAATTCAGTCCAAATGGAAGGAAGAGCTTGAAAATGTGGTAGAGTATGCTGAGAGGTAAAGAAAGAAATGCTTCACTAATATCCAGCAAAGAACCAAAGCACTAAAGATCATACAGAGAAAAAGATAAGGAATCCTTAACCTGGAGCCCATTTCCCCAGGTCATCAGTGGGAGTGGAAAGGGAGGAGAGACGAGGAACCTATATATTATCATTATTTTTCTTGTAACCTCACTTCTTAACTAGCAGATACAAGATGTGGAGAAGAATGATATACGATATGGGAAAGAATAACCCCAAAGCCAACTCTGCAGTTGCAGAACAAAGATAACCTGAAGGGGAAAAAAAATGTGTGGACCTAAAAATAAAAATGTTAGTTAAACCTTTTTAAAAATTGTATTCTCATCAAAGTGCTGGGTCACTCAGATGAAAAATTTAAGTTTCTCAATTTGCTGATGTTGTCCTCAGTACAAGAGTTTCAATTTAGAGAAAAAATCAGGCAAACAAAGGGAACAGAACAAAACAAAAATTCAGACTGTACCTGCCTGTGGGTATCAACAGAAGAAGAAAATATGGACCATCAATATCTCACTCTCAAGTTCTGTAGGAAATGTATATACAAGTAAACAATGAAATCAAGGAATGACAACCTCATTATTCTGAAGGAAATAATAGGGAGGGAATAGCCATCCATTTCATGATGATTAGATTAAAATATTATAATATTATTACCTGAAACTTTGGCAAGATGACTCCTGGCATTAAAAAAAAAAAAAAGATAAAAAGAAATGGGACAGAGGATATCATAAATGAGAAGCAATTTTTGGAAATTACTCTATACATCATAAAAAATAAAACAATGGTGTCTGTACCTTCAAGGAATATTGGAAAGACATTAACTTTGTGAGACATGCTGAAAAATGAATTCATAAGTCATTGAGATGCTATTTTAAAAAATCAAATAGGCACAGCCGAAGAAAAATTATATCAATGAATGATTTATAACTTAGAACTGTCAATGTACAGAAGACTGATAGTGAGTGGTGTGGAAAAGTAACTTCAGAAAAATTACACAAAATGGAAACCTGGACAAAGAGATAACAAATTATTAGAGAGAGCTATGAAAACAGAAATCAGGGTTCCAAAGGATGGAGCATTGGTCTTCTTCAGAAAGTGACCAGAATAAACAAAACAGAAACAGACAACACACGGAAAACCTCAGTTACACCAGCGGGCTTCCACATAAATGGAATAGATTAGTCACACTTGTTTCTATTCTCCTTTACACAAACCTCCTGCAATTATAATACAGGAAAGAAAAGTTGTGTCGATCTGTATGAACAAAAAGAATTTGAGAAAGGACACCAGAGACAAAAGGTTCCAAAAGCATTTGGGATGAAAAAAAGTGGATGGATGGCCATTCCCTGAGGCCATGGAGCGGGATATTGAAGAGAAGTTCAGAATGTGGGCCAACCATACACCTGGAAGGTAAGGTCCTTATTTTGACCACCCACGCTTTCAGTGATTCACTAGAAGGAATCACAGGACTCAGCATATAATTATACGCTCAGCAAAGATTGGTTACAGTGATGCAAAAGGGTCAGTAGGGGAAAAGAACAGGTGAAGCCTGGAGGACTCAAAGTATAGGTTCTTATACCATCCCTACCCTGTCACAGGGATGCACAGTCCTTCCACCTGGGAGAGTGCGACAAAACACATGCAATATTTCTGCTCAAGGAAGCCCATTGGAGACTAACAGTTTAGGGTTTTTATTAGGGGCTGGTCACCTAAGTACCCTTTGCCTAGTAACTACAAAAATTCCAAACTCCCAGAAGGAAAGCAGGTAGGTTTCCCCTCCTATCCAAAAGTAGCGTGTTCTTAAGAAACCTTTGGTTAGTCAAAAGAAATTCCAAGACAATTTTACTTTTACAAGAACAGCTGTCACCATACCAATGTAGATATTTCATTAAAGTGAGCTGCGAAACACGAACTTTTGGAAAGTAGGGTGTACCCTATTCAGCATAAATCGTCATGCTTGTACAAATAGCCTAGGCACAGAGAAATAACCTTATCAAAGTGAACATTCTGAAAGCCAAGATACCAGACGCCAACCAGGGCCGACCTTGCAAGCAGGCTGCTAAAGAGGGTAACCTCAGGTCTGCCATGTTCTCTTCTCCATGGTTTCATTCCCAATCTTTACAAAGAGACTTTTTCTTTCTCCACAGCCTCCCCAGATTAGAGAGACTTATTCCCTGAAGAAATTGAAATAAAATGTTTTCAACTTGGGACCCAGAATCCATGTAGCACAAAAATGAGGCACTGTAGTAAATGCAAGGCGAGTAGGTAAAAGTCCACATATTGAGCTGTGGGGTTCTCGAACCACCCCACTGCCCAAAAGGTTGAAAGATTCCACTCTAGAGAAGCAAAGTGATTCCCAAGAGAAAAGTTATCTTGTACTTCTTCCAAAAATTTTCTAATGAAAAAGTTATAAATATTTTTGGTATATTTCACCAAATTAAAAACTGATTATTTTAGTTAGGTACCTGAGATGGTTTACTAAGTATCCCTTGTCTAAAAATTACCTTTACCCCCACCAGTATCGTTTATATGGAAATGCATTTTTCAGCACAATGAAGCCTATCCTCTAGTCCAATTTGACTTAGAGTTTGTGCCCAACTCAAGTTGAATCCCTTTTCTAGGATATTTTAATTCCCTCCTAAGGGAAACATGAGGTCATTCTCTTCATACTGTCTTAAATGATGAGGTGTAAAATTTGGAAATCACGGACAACCACATGTTCTGCCATGTGGATAAATTTGCTCTGCAATGGAAGAGAACAGAGTTCAGCAACAGACAGGAGGAGTGGCACCGGAGTACCTGGTATGGAATGTGCTGAATGCTCAACTGCATATTTTGCCCGTTCCGTGGTTTGGTATTTAACATTTTTCTGAATTTATTTATTTATTTATTTATTTATTTATTTATTTATTTATTTCCTGAATTTATTCCTTTATTGGTATGCTGTTTCGAGTTGGCTTTTAGTCATTTGCACATAAAAGCATTATTAGTAAATATATCACCAAAATAAATCATTCTTCTTAGGTGAATTTTAAATTTATTTTTAGTTTTGTGGATTCTCTGTGGAACCCAAATGACATCTTACCAACATTTTCACTGAGTCAATTACTTCATCTATACAATAAAAGGGTTGGACCCTGGTTTTTCAATGCTGGCTGAGCATTGACAGTCACCTGGAGAGTTATTTTTTGTTTGTATTTTTCAATGGTTGGACCCCACTCTGCATACTTTCTTTTTCTACCTCAAATATTAAAATTTATCACTATATGTGGTGCTGGGAAAATTGGAAAGCCACATGCTGAAGAATGAAGCTGGACCACTTTCTTACACCATATGCAAAAATAAACTCAAAATAGATGAAAGACCTAAATGTGACAAGAATCTATTAAAATCCTAAAGAACACAGGCAGCGGAATCGGCCTCAACAACTTCTTGCTAGACATGTTTCCAGAGGCAAGGGAAACAAAAGCAAAAATGAACTATTGGCACTTCATCAAAATAAAAAGCTTCTGCATGACAAAAGAAAACTAAAAGGCAACCTACAGAATGGGAGAAGATATTTGCAGATGTCTTATCAGATAAAAGGCTAGTATCCAAAATCCATAAAGAACTTATCAAAGTCAACACCCAAAAAACAAAAAATCTAATCAAGAAATGAGCAGAATCTATTGCTCCAAAGAAAACATACAAATGACCGACAAACCCATGAAAAAATGCTCAACATCACTCAGCACCAGGGGAAGGAGAAAAAAAAAAAACCAACCCACAATGAGATACCACCTCATACCAGTCAGAATGGCTAAAATTAGCAAGTCAGGAAACAACAGATGTTGGCAAGGATGTGGAGAAAAGGGAACCCTCCTACACTGTTGGTGGGAAATACAAGCTGGTGTAGTCACTCTGGAAAACAGTATGGACATTCCTCAGAAAGTTAAAAATAGAGCTAACATGTGACCCAGCAATTGTACTACTAGGCACTTAACAAAAGGAGACAAAAATAGTGATCCAAAAGGATGCATGCATCCCAATGTTTATAACAGCAATGTTCACAATGGCCAAACTATGGAAAGAGCCTAGATGTCCATCAACAGATGAATGGATAAAGATGTGGTTTGTATATAAACTCAATGGAATATTATTCAACCATCAAAAGGAATGAAATCTTGCCACTTGCAACAACATGAATGAGACTAGAGGCTATTAGGCTAAGTGAAATAAGTCAGTCAGAGAAAGACAAATACCATATGATTTCACTCATATGTGGAATTTAAGAAATAAATAGATGAACATAGAGTAAGGGTGGGAAAGATAAAATAAGACAAAAACAGAGAGAGAGGCAAATTTTAAGATACTCTTTAGGAAACAAACTGAGGGTTGCTGGAGGGGAGAAAAGTGGGGAGATGGAGTAACGGTGATGGGTGATGGGCATTAAGGAGGGCAGTTGATGGAATGAGCACTGAGTGTTATATGCAACTGATGAATCACTAAATTCTACCTCTGAAAATAATAATGCAGTATATGTTAATTAAATTGAGTTTAAATTAAAATTTTTTAAATTTATCATTATATGATTCAACTTGAATAGTTATACAATATGTTAGGCTAACCTGAAAGATATTAGGGTGGTGAAAGATTTAAGAAAAGCCAAATTGAAATTGTATAATAGAATATGTATATACACAATCAAATTCACCCATATTGTAAAGGTTATCAGTTAAATATCAAGATTGTTGTTGTTACCTTTTATTATAGCAGCAAGAAGGAAACAAAAGTATCTGGTGCAAAGGGGGAAAAAAAGTAATATGGAATACCAGTGCAGAAACAAAATCTTTGTAGTATTTAGAAAATCTCACTAAGGCAAGAATCTTTTAAAGGAAATAATATTAAATCCAGTCATCTGCAAAGAATTTAAGAATTGTTTCTGAATGTATACTTCATCTTAGAAAACAGTTATAAAACAAAGATAAACAGCTCTTCCAGCAGGACCTTCCAGACCTCCAGCCTAGTATAGATACTCTGCAAAGTTTAACACACCCAGAGGTCACAGCCTTCTTTCCTCCCTCCCAAGGAAAAAACAGAAAAAACATGTATCTTTCTCATTTCATCCAAGTCTTAATCAATCAAAACTTTTTTTTAAAGATTTATTTATTTATTTATTTATTTGAGAGAGAGAGAGAAAGAGAGAGAGAGAGAGAGAGAGTGTGTGTGTGTGTGTGTGTGTGTGTGTGTGTGTGTGTGTGTTCATGAGCAGGAGGAGGGGCAGAAGGAGAGAGAGAGGGGAAGCTGACTCCCCATTGAGTGGGGCGCTCAACCTGAGATCATGACCTGAGTGGAAACCAAGAGTCGGGCGCTTAGTGGACAACTGAGCCACCCTGGTGCCACTCATTCAAAGACGTTTTATCTATCATTAGTTTTCTTATTATTTTTACTAATTGGGTCAATTAAATGCTAACAGAGCATGTACTCTAGAAAAAACACAGGACTAACTCCAAAAGAAAAGAAAAGAAAAATTATAAATTCTGCCTTACTTTGAATTTGTGGGGATAGAGAAGATCCACATACAAAAGATATGGACACCACGAATATATGAATATCAGGTGAGCTATAAAAATAATAAGATCAAACACTAGAGCCATTACACAGAGAAGGGTAAAAGTCTAGATTTTTGAGTCCAAGCTATATCATTTTCCTACTTTGTCCTTTTAACAGATTATTTAGTCTCAAGTTCCCTATTTTCAAAATGAGATTAGTGACATCTATTTCAAAAAGCAGTTGTAAGAATTAAATTGGAACATGAAACACGAATATCACATTACTTAAAATAGAGTACTTACTTAGTAAACAAAATAATTATCTTAGTCAAGGCTCTTTTGATCCTAAGTCTCAAAAAAAAAAAAAAAACAAACAAACAAACAAAAAAAAAAACCAAAACCACTATCTTAAGTGGTATTATCTCAAGGAAATGAAGAAAAAAAAATTATGAGGGAAGCAAAAAGGAAAGAAACCAAGAATTAAGCCACTGGAAATCTAAGCAGTTATTATTTCTTTTTTTAAAGACTTATTTTATTTTATTTATTTATTATTATTTTAAAGATCTTTTTTAGGGCCTGGGTGGCTCAGTCCATTAAGCATCTGCCTTCAGCTCAGGTCATGATTCCTGTTCAGCAGGGAGCCTGCTTCTCCCTCTCCCTCTGCCTGCTGTTCCCCCTGCTTGTATTCTCTCTCTTTCTCTCTGTCAAGTTAATAAAAAAATCTTTTTAAAAAATATTTATGTTTATTTATTTTAGGTAGAAAGAGAGAGAGAGCAGGAGGGAGGGACAGAGGGAGAGAGAGTCTTAAGCAGACTTAGCACTGAGCACAGAGCTGGAAGCGGGGCTCCATGCAGGGCTCCATCTCACAATCCTGAGATCTCAACCTCAGCCAAAAACAAGTCTGCTGATCAACCAACTGCACCATGCAAGCACCCCTAAGTAGTTCTTCTTAAAAGCATTCTCTTACTTTCCCTCTTCATCTCTGGTCACATAGACACAACATATACAAACACACTTGTAACCTGCAAAATCTCTTAGCCACCATGAAGAACAAGTTTAAATATTATGTGCTTTATAAAGTGTTCACAAATGCCCTAGAGCAGAATCAATCACTATTCCTCTACATAGTATAGGCTCAGTATAGTCCTATCTGCATTCCCGTAGATACGTAGATACATAGACACATACTGGTGCATACTCCGTGCAGGTCTATTCTCCTTGAAAGTGATCAGAGTGAAAAACCTCACAACCAATGATTATAGAGATCTCTCAAAGCCAGTTTGATCCTCTCTACAAATGCATTTCACACTGCTGCGTTTTCCATTTCTTAAAGTACATAAGTCTTCCCTTCTGGTTTCTGTGGACCAGGAAATCTGGAAGAGGTTTGGATGGGAGGTTCTGACTCAAGAGTCTCTCACGTGCTTGTAGTCAGAGGTTGGCTGTGGCTGGAGCAGGTGACTGGCCCGTATCTACTTTTTAAATATAATCTCAGAGCTTCTCCACGTGGGGTAGTTTGGGCTTTCTCCATGGCAATGGAATTGCTTACAAGGCAGTTTGGGGCCCCGTTGTTATTGTTGTGTAACAAACTATCCCCAAACTCGGTGGCTGAAAACAACAGAAATCATTCGTTTTCTTAATGATTTCGAATCTGAAATTTGAGCAGGACTAAGCATAGCACCAGCTCAAGTCATCCAACGGTGGATCGGAGAACTCTCTCTCCAGATAGCTCGACAGATTGACCCTGGCTATTGACTAACAAGTCAGCTATAACTATGAACAGGGATCCCCGTGAGCCTTTTAGATGGCCTCTTGGGCTTCCTCACAATGCAGTGTCTGGATTCCAAGAGCGCCCCAAACAAGCAAATTTTATAACAATATGACAAATACTATGACAATAGATTTTAAAATCTAGCCTCAGAAATCACAGAGCGTCATTAATGCCACAATGAATAAGCAAGACACAAGCATGCCAAGACTCAAGAGAGAGTAATTCGTTCTGCCTCTTGATGAAAGAGTGGCATAAGATTCTAAAAGAACATATGGAATGGGGAATTTTGTTGAAGATGTCTTTGGAAAATGCAATCTTCCATAACATATCCCTAAGAATATGGAAAACCTTATCTGGAATCACTGAGGCTTGATATAGTTCAAAAGCCAGAACACCTTTTAGAAAGGTAACATAGTATATGTAATGCTTTTTTCTATAAAATATCCCCTAGACCGGGGTAAGCAATAGCAATAAAAAACAGGAGTATTTTCAAATCAAAACCATGGTGAGAGACCAGTCATACCAGTCAAAATGGCTAAAATTAACAAGTCAGGAAATGACAGATGTTGGTGAGGATACAAAGAAAGGGGGAACCTCCTCCAATGGTGGTGAGAATGCAAGCTGGTGCAGCCACTTTGGAAAACAGTGTGGACATTCCTCAGACAGTTGAGCATAGAACTACCTTATGACCCAGTAATTGCACTACTGGGTATTTACCCTAAAGATAAATATGTGGTGATCCAAAGGAACAAACACATGCACTTGAATGTTTATTGCAGCAATGTCCACAGTAGCCAAATTATGGAAAGAACATAGATGTCCATCAACGATGAATGGATAAAGAAGACACGGTGTATATATATACAATGGAATACTATCCAGCCATCAAACAAACAAAATCTTGTCATTTGCAACATCGTGGATAGAACTAGAGGGTATTATCCTGAGCGAAAAAAGTCAATCAGAGAAAGACAATTACCATATGATCTCTCTGATATGAGGAATTTGAGAGGCGGGGGGGGGGGCGGTTACGGGGGGAAGGGAGGGAAAAAATGAAACAAGCTGGGACCAGGGAAGGAGATAAACTGTAAGAGACTCTTAATCTCAGGAAACAAACTGAGGGTTGCTGGGGGATCGGTGAGGGGGGAGGGATAGAGTGGTTGGATGATGGACATTGGGGAGGTATGTGCTATGGTGAGTGCTGCAAATTGTGTAAGACTGATGATTCACAGACCTGTACCCCTGAAGCAAATAATACATTATATGTTAATTTTTAAAAGTAGTATTTTTCCAGTGCATAGCTGGCCATTCTAAGTAAATAAACATTATAAAGAGATTTATGTCTGCACAGATCATATTTTGCCTCCAAATGAGTTTGCCACAAATTTACAAAAAATAAAAAATATTTTGAGAGCTTTTTGGGTTTTGGGTTTGTCAGTAAGCGATTACACAATAAGTTACAATGTTTAGGAAAAGATTCATATCTTGGGAGGTTCTCATGACATATATCTTTAAAAACTGTATTTATTTTTTTTTAAGATTTTATTTATTTATTTGACAGAAAGAGAGATCACAAGTAGGCAGAGAGGCAGGCAGACAAAGAGGAGGAAGCAGGCTCCCTGCTGAGCAGAGAGTCCAAGGTGGTTCTCAATCCCAGGACCTGCGCCAAAGGCAGAGGCTTTAACCCCTTGAGCCACCCAGGTGCCCAAAACTGTATTTATTTTTTAATTATTTTTTAGGTCACCCATTCTTTAAGGAGTAGCACCAGTTTTTAATTTTTTTTTTTTTAAAGATTTTGTTTATTTGACAGAGAGAAACACAGCGAGAGAGGGAACACAAGCAGGGGGAGTGAGAGAGGGAGAAACAGGCTTCCCGCCAAGCAGGGAACCCAATGTAGGGCTCGATCCTGGGTCTCCCAGATCATGACCTGAGCCGAAAGCAGTTGCTTAACCAACTGAGCCACCCACGTGCCCCAGTTTTTAATTTTTCTAACTTGTCATGAGCTGAAAGCAGAACAGTAATTTAACATCTCAAGATTTCCAAGATTTGTGGGGGAAAATTTTCCAAAATTATGGTGACAACATCTATGAAGGGTATCTTCTATCCAGAAATAATAAAGAGCATGAAAAAAACAAAACAAAACAATGGTATTAGAGAGAAGTGAGGCTCTTCCACCAGCATCAATTCATCATGCCTTTTTGTCAACACAAATATATTTTAGAGAATTCTCAAGAACCATTTTTTGCTGGCTGGGATGAGAGATCAGGGTTCCTATATTTTTTAACATCTTTAAATGTTTACTACAAATATTTATTGAGGGAAATTTAACAATAGTTTAAACTTTCAGATAAAATTTCAGATTTCCTCTAAAGCTCTAGAGGCTTATTTAATCTTCATCCACAAAGCTTAAACTAGACATTGACTTTAATACCCAAACATCTAGCATCTGGCCAAAGCATGTATTTTCTCACATTTTTAAGCAGTTTAAATGTAAAACTGTACTCCTTTACTTAGAAAAATTCTCTTGACTACAAAAACAAGACAAGAATGAATTAAATGTTACTTGATCTTTAATAATTTTCATTTTTGAGAAGAACAATGTTGTTTTATATACCTACTTTATACTATTGTATGTTTTTTAAATCAACTTCCATTTAGATAATTAAAAAGACGATCATTGTAAGGCTTTAATTTAAAGCCTGAAAACATTTCACATAGTTAATTCAACCTCACTTTATATATGAGGCAACCAAAGCAGAAGGCAGCCAGCTGATTTGCCCAAGCAAGTTTCTATTATTGTTACAGAAACTTTCTTTTTTCTCAATAAACTCATATAAAGTAAACCAAATGAGCATTTCCACTATAAAAGGTAGCAGAAGCTTTGTGATTGACTTCCACACATTTTCACAAACCAAAAAAGGGAATTCCTTTTACAATTTTTCTTTAACAAAACCTTTCTTAACAACTTTTTAAATCAAATAATTACTAATTATATGCTTAGTTTTCCTGACAAATGAGTGGTTTCTCAGAGGACACTATTCACTCTGTTTAAGAACAAAGGTGAATTAAGAAAAAAGCAAGTGGAAAAAAAAGCAACTAGATAAAATATTCAGTTTTTGAGTTTAAACTGTATCAACAAAATAGCACATAATAGATTTTTAGGATTTTTTTTTCCAAAATGAGTCTAAAAGGTTTGTTCAGTTTGTATCTGATATATAATTCAGCAAAGTATGAATAATAAACTGAATTACAGCATTTACTTTTCCTTGAATTCTAATTGAGAAAATTCTTAATCATCATCGCATTTAACACCCTTGATTAATGTTTTTGTGGTGAACTGTATTTGACTTTCATTTTGATAAATTATCTAATGTACCTAAGTTCAAGATTTATAATAACCCATCCAGTTCCCAGCATTTTCTCCAAAAAGGCTTCTAAATTCTATATTTTTCTACAAAATATAAACTATAAGTCATGTATGCACTTCCCTAAACTTCATTTCCTCCTTTCCCCCACTACTTCATTTCTCAGAACGAGCAAATAAAATAAAGTAAAATAAAACTGACGTGACACTTTTAATATTAACTTCAGCTATGTCTGCAAGAATATAGAGGGATGTGATTTTGTTTTGAGGTTTTCTTTTTCCTTTTGGAATGTGGAACATTCATTCATGCCTCAATTTTATCCAGACTTAAACTTAAACACCCCTTTCTATTTTATATGTCTTATAGCACCCACAGAGTCTGAGAATGTGACAGAGGAGCCCTTTCATGTCTGGGAATGTGACAGGGAATGCATTATATCTATTTTTAAATCTTTGAAATTCTTGTAGTAGCTGAAACCTGGAAACTAGACTTGAATTATCTCATTGTTGGACCTCACCTAACACCCAGTTACCCTTTCCCTCATGTTGTACACTGGAGGTGCTTCTTGCCATTTATGTGCTTTCTGCAATATCGTCACAGGCCACCAGGACTTCCGCATTCATTCTCCAACGGCTCTCTACCACAACACTCTGACTAAATGATAACCTAGTGGCTGGAAGGACTTAGGGTAGCTTTCTGAAGGCCAAACTCAATTCTGTGCTGTAAATTAATTGAATGGTATCTTTGTGAGTTTGAGTTGTTAAATAATGTGCATGGGTCTGGAACTAGCAACACCTAATCATGCAGACAGAGGCTGGAGCCTCACACGTAGGGAGACAATTTGAGTTTTTGTCACCAAATGACACTGATATATGAGTTGGTCAGCTGAGTATGTGACAAGACTCCACTTCCAGATGTATTCCCAGTGGGCTCTTCATCCGAGAGTCAGTTTAAGTGAATATGTGTTTACTGAATACTCCCCACACAAAAGGCTCTGTGTTTATTAACTTTTCTCTGTGGGGCTCTATGATAGGCAAGAGGAAGATAGAAAGAGGTGCCATGCGCTTTCCTTCCTTGAGGGGCTAATTGTTTAATAGGGAAAACAGACACTACTTTGAGAAAAAGGTTGCACTAGAAATAGAGTCAGAAAGATCTGGGAACCCAGGAAAGGGACGTGGATTCAGCCTGAAGATGAATGGGAGTACTTTCAGGAGAGAAACGCTTGGCGAATGGCGATGGGTGAATGACAAAAGGTAGGGAGAGCTCAGAGGAGGTGCTTTTGGGCAAGGGAACAACACAGAGAAAGCTTTCCACAAAGCATAGTACTTAAAAAATCCACAAATTGTGTGGTGTTCTGAGAGCATAAGAAGGTATGAGATGAGATAAAGCTAGGAAGAGAGTATCATGGAATCATCTCATGAAGGGTTTTATATCACCCATCCACACAGAATAGGGATTTTATATAGGCAATGAGGAGCCATTGAATCACTGAATGATGCCACTTGAGGACAGGAGAGTCTCAGTTAAAAAAAAAAAAATTAAAGGTCCATGTACCTACTCTATGTTTTAGTCCTAGTCTCATACTGAATTTTTTTTACCCATTCATCAAAATTATACTAATATTTGAACCTGGCATCATTGCAATGATAATTTTATAACCTCTCAACAAGACTCAGCTTATACTTCCTCTCCACTCTGATTTTCACTGATTAAATTTGAAAATACCCATGCCTTCTTTTCTGCCTTTTATTTCTATTATTTTTCCTTTTTGTTTCTATAACCAATGTTACTTAGCATTACCACAGTACCTTCTGGTGTTCAGAATTTTTTCACAAAGAGAAACAATTAGACATGTCCAGTGGTTGTGGAGGGAGGGAGTTTGGAAGTTTGTTGTTGACAAAGCTTGGAAATGAGAAAGAAAGAAAGAGAGAAAGAAGGAAATAGAACAGCTAAGGAAATAAACTCTACCGGAAAACCAAGAGGGGAAGGAGGGAGGAAAGGGGCCTTCTTAATAGGCAATCTTTCTCACTGTCTCTGTTTCTTTTGAGAAGCCTTCAGAAATAGAATGATGCAGTTCATATACACTTGATATTCCATAAATGTCCTTAATTATATTAGCAATGAAAACATAATGGAATGCATTGGACCAGGGCTAAGGCCTCCCAGGCTCAATACCCTACAAATCATTTAACAAAATACAAATGTAGAGCAGTCATGCAGCCAGATCACCAGGTAAATAAGTTCCATCTCTATCTTCTCAAACTTTTTGACACATTTAAGCCTGAAAATGTTAATATCCTTCCATCCAAGCAATTTTTGGAAGTGCTTTATTTCAATAAGAGCCAAAGGAAAACCTCTTTGCATTTCAAATACCTTATTTAGGCATTGAGTAGTAAGTGTTTTATTTAGAAAAATGATTAATCATTCTGCAAGACTTATAAAATACTTATGAGAGGAAAAAAAAGACCTTTATGTTGGAAAATTCCTCTCAAAGGAATTCTAAATGTCGCAAAGAACATACTAGACCAATTTTTTTTTTTTTTAATTCCCTTTGCCTCACAGTGTATAACTCACATCTGGGTTGCAAAAGGGAGGCTGAGAGTGTTTACAGATCATCATTATCAGAGACAAAAAAAATGTAACTGTAATGAAGTGGGGCCCAGGGTAACAAAATGGCAAGCAGATCTCCCTGAAGGAAGGCCTTGAATCCGTCAGCCTCCCATCCAAGCCAAAGAAATGGAGCCAGACCATGAAAGCATTTTTGTGTGGATGCACAGCTCCCTCCTGCAGAGGCCTGCCTGTAAGCACACAGGCTTCGTAGTCAGTGCTTTCCCATCTTCTCTGCCCCCTTCTACCAGTATGCTTCTTGACCAACTTTACGAGGTTACACAAGATAAATATTTTTCTGTTAACCTTGTGAGCTGGAGAAAGTGTGCTACAATCCTGATACTGAAATGAAGAGCTAATAGCTTCCTACCAGTAGTTTAGGTTTATGTTCTGGTAGTCAATCCAGTGATAAGCTTAGGGTAACAGATTTCTAAGACAGCCTCACGGCCCCCACAGCCTGTACTCCTTACCTATCCTCATTCTGGTCTTCCTTACAATGCAGTCCTGCCGGGTCGCCTGGGTGGCCCAGTTGGTTGAGCAACTGCCTTCAGCTCAGGTCATGATCCTGGAGTCCTGGGGTGGAGCCCCACGTCGGGCTCTCTGCTGGGCAGGAAGCCTGCTTCTCCTTCTCTCACTCCCCCTGCTTGTGTTCCCTCTCTAGCTGTGTTTCTCTCTGTGCTTCCTTACTGTGAAGCACATTTAATCTTTTAAAAAAATATGCAGTCCTGCCTAACAGAAACATAACATAATAGAAAAAATTAAAAAATAAATAAATAAAATAAAAAGTGAAAAATAAATACCCTTGTTCATCTCTAAAACCTTTTCACTTAATTTTTATTTTCTTTTACTTTATTTTTTTTCTTAGGAATATATTTTTAGAGTAGTTACAGGGTCACAGAAAAATTTAGGGGAAGGTACAGAGATTAAAAAAAAAAAAGTCCTTCCAACACCAGCAAATGGGAAAACCACGGCCAGACTAGGAGGTGCAAGGCCCCTCTATGGGATACTTTAGAGAAATCAGAAGCAGACAAGAAGAACAGGGGGTGGGGAGAGGATGTAAAAGAATTCAAAAGCATTGTGCCAAGCAGCTAAGTATCCTGTTCAGTTGCTTTAAGTGCCTTCTGCTTCCTTCTAGACCCGCAAGAGGAAGTACTGCATCAATTTGTCGCCTTTCTTTTAAGCAAGTGTTCTGGAGCTCAGCTGCCACAGATGGTAATATAAATCAATGTCTAGAATCCTGCCAAAGGGAAGGCCTTGCTGCAGAGGGTGTTAGGAACAAGAATTGAGTGCGATGGCCATGCCAGCTGCAGAGAAGCTGCCTTGGTCCCCAGCATTGAATGAGGTGGTTCCAGGATGCTTATATCCGTGGTGGCCACTGTGGTATGATCCTGGTAATAGTTTAATCTGTCAAGAAAAAACTAGACAAGGTTTTCCTCCTAAATAAATGTGCTTCACAGTAAGGAATCAAACAAAGTCTTCTCAATGACCCTTCTGAAAAATATCAAGAGTCCAGAGACAACTGTCCATGGACTAAGTAGTCAATCCAGTGATAAGCTCAGGGTAACAGGAAAGACACTATCATTGGTTCTCCGAACACAGAGAATTGCAGAGTATTATAAAGGGTATCCAGTATTTCTTGGGAAAATAGAGTGTTAACAAAAAAATACTTAAACTCGTGATGGCATATTATTTGCTTTTATATCTTCAGATAGATTTTTCTTTTTAATCTAGTGTACTCTTTGTCCCAGAATTATAACCACCTTATTAGTCAAACACTAGATGTTTAAAAGAATTATTCCAGCCAATATTATACTTTTAAAAATTGTATCTCACTGAGGTTCTCATTTGCTTTTTTTTTTTTTTTAATTAGCCATGAGAGCTTTATATTTCTTTTCATATATTTAAGAGCCATTTCTCTTTCTTTTCCTCTCGGGTCACATTCTTTGTGCATTCTGTTGTTGTTGTTTTCCTGTTGTTTTTTAACTGATTTGTAAGAGCTGCTTATACAGCAAGGAAATTAACTAGCTGACTATCTTAAGAATTTAAAATACTTTTCTTTTGTCATTTCATCTGTTTTGACGTTTTATGGCATATGTGACATAGGGAATTGTTTTTCCCCCCAAAACCACTCCTCTCTCTAGACCTATAGGGCATGTAGTATTTCTGGGTTGTAACTCTTTGTTCATATCTGTTTCTTTAAAATGAATCCAAAGGCAAGAACTATATTCAACTTTACAACCTCAGCACAGCATCTAGTACACATTGGATATTCAGTAAATATTTCAGTTGTTCTACAAAAGAACAAAATTTTGTCTATTTTGTTCACTGATGTATACTCAGCACCTAATCAGAGCTTGGCTCTAGTCCTCAAAGTATATTTGCCGAACAAATAAGTAAATGAGTAATTCAAAATAGTTTTCCAGGAAAAACACTAACGTGCATTTTTTTATATCTTTTGAGAAGAAATTCAGAATTCTTTTACACAATGCAATGTTATCAACTATAGTCACCATGTTTTACATTAAATCCTCAGACCTTATTTCTATTATAGCTGTGTGTTTATAGCCTTTTATCAACCTCTCCCTATTTCCGCTACCCTTGACTCTTAGCAACCACTTTTTACTCTCTTTTTCTAAAGGTCTGACTTCTTTTTTTTTTTTTTAAGATTCCATGTGTAAGTGATACTGTGCAGTATTTATCTGTCTCATTTCACTTAGCATAATACCTTCACAGTCCATCTATGTTGTAGGAAATGATAGGATTTTTTTTTCTCATAGCCATATAATATTAATATATATTCACTTATGTATGTGAGTGAATATATATTAATATATTATATTCACACATATATATGAATATATATAAGTGAATATATTAATATTATATATAACATATTATATATTAATATTATTTAATTATTATTTAATATATATATTCACATCTTCTTTATCCATTCATCCATCTGTGGACACTTAAGTTGCTTCCATATCTTGACAATTGTGAATAGTGTTGTAATAAACATGGGAGTGCAGATATCTTTTTGATATTCTGTTTTCATTTCCTTTGGATATGGAATTGTTGGATCACATAGAAGCTCTATTTGTAATTTTTGAAGAACTTCTATACCCTTTTCCCTAGTGACTGAAGCAGTTTACATTCCCACCAACAGTGCACAAAGGTTCTGCTTTCTCCACATCCTAGCCAACACTTGTTACTTCTTATCTTTTTGATAATAGCCTTTGTAACAGATATGAGGTGATATCTCCTTTGGTTTTGATTTGCATTTTCCTGAGGATTAGTGTTATTGAGCACTTTTTCCAAGTACTTTATTCACAATTTGTATGTGTTCTTTGGAAAATTGTCTGATCAGTTTCTCTGTCCGTTTTTTAATTGGACTGTTTGTATGATTGTTTTCTATTGAGTTGTTTATATATTTTGGATATTAACCCTTTATTATTAAATCCTATTTAATTGCAAGTATCTCCTTCCATTCCATAGGTTGCCTTTTCATTTTACTGATGGTTTCCTTCACTGTGCAGAAGATGCCCTATAAACTTTTTAAAACATTTTTATGTAATTAAATTGCATAAATTCAAGTGACAAATTGAATTTATCATTCCTACCTAAAATAGTTTCTGAATTTTACATCATGCTCAGAAATACTTCCCCATGTTCCAGTTGTTTTTATCATTTTCCAAACATTTAAATTTTGTATATATCAGTAATCTATTTTGGAGTGAGCTGCAATTTTATAAGGGACTCAACTTTATATTTTTCCAGAGGGCCAGCCAGTTATGGCAAAACCATATTTTCTTCACTAACATGAAATGCCACTTTCACTTTATGCAAAGTATCCTTGTGAGTTATCAGTTCAGTTCCACAGGTCTGTCTGTCTTTTCAGAAGAAATCAATATTGTCTCATTCATTTATTTAACTAACTTTCCTGAATGTTTGCTATGTGCCACACACTATTCTGCTTCAGGCACTAGAGATAACAGCAGTGTAAAAGATTTTTAAAATAACAATCATGAGAATGATGATAATAATTAAGATAAAGAAGAAGAACTAGAGGAATAGAAAATGAAAAACGAAGGAGGGGGAAAACGACAGAACAAAGAAAAAGAAAGGAAAGAAGGGAAACTAGTCCCCTTTCTCTTTTGGGTTTGACATTCTAGTGAATGGAGACAATAAAAAAAAATGAGTTAAAAAATGTAACAGTAGATAGTGATAAGTGCTATGAAGGAAAAGCAAAGCAGAAAAGAGGAAGAGGGAATTGGAGGTGTGGCAATTTTAATATATTGATTTGCAAAGGTTTCACTGAAAAAGGGGCTGAGCAAACACTTAAAGGGAGTGAGTCCTTTGATCTATGAGAGGAAAAAAAATCAACAGCACATGATTGCATGTTTGAGTCTCTGTAAGGTAAATAATGTGGCTGGAGCAGAGTAAGCAAGCAAAGGAGTGGAAGGAAAAGATACAAGAGGGTAGAAGAATGTTGGGTACTGGATTGTGTAATGAGATGGGACGTCTTCAGATGGTTTTGAGCATAAGAATTTTATGATATGCTTTATGCATTAAAAGATTATGATGACAAATGTATTGAGAGTAATTGCATAGGTTTAAGGTATAGAAATGGGCAACAAGTTAATGGTGAACCACAATAGTAGCCTAGAGCTAAATGGTAGAGGTGAAGATAGAGAGAAGTGGTAATATTATGGAATGTATTTTGAAGGTAAAATCAATAGGATTGGCTATCAGACTGGATGTTGGATGTGAAATAAAGAGAAACCTGAGTGATAAGATTTTTGATCCAAAAACTGAGCAAATGGAATTGCTATTAGTAGATTGGGAAGAATACAAAAGAAACAGGCTTTGGGGAAGTATCAGGGTAGCCACGAATTCTTGTGCATTCCACATCTGCAGCACAGATGGACAAATTAAAGCTAAAACCAATTACTATTTTGCTACAATGATTATAATATTCATTAAGGCTGTTCACAAACATTCCACTTTTCTATCCAAGTATCTGGTAGTATTACACTTCCCCATCCAATTTAATGTTAGGTGTAGCCAAGTAACTAGCAGAAGCCAATGAAAGTAGTTACACAGACCCTCTACCAACTGGAGCCTCTAGCAATCTGAATTCCTTAACGACCACAAGGAGTAATGCTCTTCTACTAACCTATGTTGGACCTAAAAGCCAGAGCAAGAAAGAAACTGTTGGGTTAAACCACCAAAATTTTAGGGATATTTGTTAGCCATAGCATATTTTAGAAAGCACTACCTAGCATGTTCTTACTGATATAGATACTAGAACTCAATATGAGGTGCAGTCATGACTTATAACATAAACCATAAATACATAGCATTGCTAGTAGTCAGATGATGGGAAGCAAAAAACCTGTTACTGGCAAGTGGAAGAATGATGATCAATACTATCTACCAATGATACATTTGGGGAAACAATTTTTACCAAATGTATTTGGTAAAAACTGTTTCCCAAAATAACTTGGAAGAAATGTTATATATATTAAGAACCTGTAGCTTAAGTGAAAGAGATCAGAAAATAATGTCACTATGGTATACTGGTTGTTTGGCTTATTCAATAAGGTGTCATGAGAAGGAAATGAGTTTGTAAAAGAATTTGCTAACGTCAGAGAGAAGCAAAAGCAAACAAAATGAAATAGTTAAATCAACAAATTAAAAAAAGCTGCAAGAGGCTATGAATTCGCCTTCCTCAACTTGTAAGAGAAAAACTGAAGGATGCCTCAGAATGATAAAGGCAATTAGAACTCACCAAGGATAAACTTACGGATATGACCTTTAGACTCATTGTTAAAGCCTCTGACTAGATTAAGAGAACAAGAAGAGCAAAGAACAACTAAAAGTTTAAGGCTCATTTATTTTTTCCAACCAGAAAATGGGTTTAGGGGGAAGAACAAAAGACCAAAACCTGGTAGGTTTCTGATTAACTGAAGGTTGAGGCAAGGGAACTTGAGCAAAATGAACTGGTAGGTCTAAAAACGAACCATGTGTAGTTATTGGCACATAAAACTGAATGGAATATAACAGATATGATGCTTGCAATATTTCAACAGTTATCCTACCAAAGAAAGCATGTATTTGAACTGGAAAAAGTCAGTGACTGTTCAAGACTCAAAATGATCTCAGGCCTCTGACTATCCATACTTATAAAACAGATTGACAAAACTGCTCAGCATCAAGGCAGACCAATTTTCTGTGTTTGTTTCAGGTTAGATCAAAGAGGAGTGGGAAAAGAAGAGTATTCTAGAGCAACAGATTTAAGAGCCATGGGGACCAGAGGACTGGAGACTCTCCCAGTAAGCAGAATCAGGGGCTAATAAAGGAACATTTATTACTGCCAAGATAGCCTAGCTAGATTTCAGAATTGCTGTGGATGTATAACTGCTTTGTGTCTCCTACTCTTCCTTCTTTCTAAATGGAAATGTTTGTTTTGGGCAAATTAAAAAAAGGATATGTTTATTTTGGTAGTCTTGTCCCTCTTCCACCGTTGTATAATGGGTGTGTGAGGGACTAATAATTTGTCTATTACATTCATAGACCTTCAGACTAAGAGGAACCATACCCGGATTGAGTAAAAACTAAAATGCATCACTCATAGATTCTGGACTTGGGGCTGACTGCAATATCTGGATGGAACTTTTGGGTAAAAGGTAGCCAAACATTTGAGGACAAGAAAAGTAAGTGATGACAGTGGTTAGGGTTGCTCACTTTAGCTAATAAAAACTAACTGGAAGTCAAAGAAGTCACTTGCAGGTAAAATCTCTAAGAGTGTGGGATTCCCTCTGATGCAAAGATCGTCAACAAAATATTAGTAAACCAAATCCAACAATATTTTTAAAAACCATTCACCTCTTGGAACAAGAGAAAGGATAAAAACCATACGATCGTCTCAATAGCTGCAGAAAAAACATTTGACAAAGTACAACATCCATTCGTGATAAAAACTCTCAACAAAGTAGACCAAGAGGGAATATACTTCACTATAATAAAGGCCATATATGAAATACCCACAGCTGACATCATACGAAAAGCTGAAAGTTTTTCCCAAAAGATCAGGAAAAAGACAAGTATGTCCACTCTCACCACTTTTATTCAGCATAGTACTGGAAGTCTTAGCCAGAGCAATCAGACAGAAAAAGAAATAAAAGCAACCAAATTAGTAAGGAAGAAGTAAAATTTACTATTTGAAAATGGCATCATGCTATATATAGAAAACCCTATAGAAACCACCAAAAGACCCTGCTGGAACTGATAAAAATGAATTCCATGAAGTTGCAGAATACAAAAATCACATAAAAAGAAATTTAGAAAGCAATCCTATTTATAATTGCACCCAGAATAATAAAACACCTAGGAACAAACTTATCCAAGGAGGTGAAAGACCTATACTCTGAAAACTATAAAACAC
Organism: Spilogale gracilis; assembly: GCA_004023965.1. Taxonomy (NCBI): domain Eukaryota; kingdom Metazoa; phylum Chordata; class Mammalia; order Carnivora; family Mephitidae; genus Spilogale; species Spilogale gracilis. The sequence goes on from PITA01002963.1 coordinate 36,215, forward strand.
TGATGAAAAAACCTGAAGATTATTCAAACAAATAAAAAGATATTCCATGTTTATGGATTGAGACAATCAATATTGTTAAAATGTCTATACTACCCAAAGCAATCTACACATTTAATACAATCCCTATCAAAATTCCAACAGCATTTTTCACAGAAGTAAAACAAAAGACCCTGAATATTCAAAGCAATCTCGAAAATGAAGAACAAAATTGGAGGTATCACAATACCAAATTTCAGGATAGACTACAAAGATGTAATAATCAAAATGGTATGGTTCTGACATAAAATAGACAAGTTGATCAATGGGACAGAATAGAGAGCCCAGAAATATACCCAAGATTGTATGCTCAATCAATCTACAACAAAAGAAACAAGAACATGCAATGGGAAAAAGACAATCTCTTCAACAAATGGTGCTGGGAAAACTGTCAGTCACATGAAAAAGAAATAAACTGAATCACTTTCTAACACCATACACAAAAATAAACTGAAAATGAATTAAAGACTTAAATGAGAGACCTGAAACCATAAATTTCCTAAAAGAAAAGAAAGCAATCTTTTTAGCATCAGTTGTGGAAACATTTATCTAGATATGTCTCCTCTGGCAAAGGAAACAAAAACAGAATTAAACAATTGGGACTACACCCTCCTCCTCAAAGAAGCTTTTGCATAGTGAAGGAAAACCATCAATAAAACAAAAAGGCAGCCTACTTGAATAGGAAAAGTTATTTGCAAATGACATATCCAATAAGGAGTTAATATCCAAAATATATAATGAACTTATACAGCGCCACACCAAAGCAACAAATAATCCAATTAAAAAAAAAAAGTGGGCAGGGGACATAAATAGACATTTCTCCTAAGAAGACATACAGATGGCCAACAGTCACATGAAAAGTTGCTCATCACTAATCATCAAGAAAATGCAAATCAAAATAACAATGAGATATCACCTTACACTAGCTAGAATCAAAAACACAAGAAAAAACAAGTATTGGTGAAGATGTGGGGGAAAGCAGAGCCTTCATTCACTGTTGACCAAAATACAAATTGGCTCAGCCACTATAGAAAACATTATGGAGGTTCTTCAAAAAATTCAAAGTACAATTACAGTATGATCCAGTAAGACCACTACTGAGTATTTACCAAAAGAAAATGAAAACACTAACTTGAAAAGATACATGTGCCCTATGTTTATTGCAGCATAATTTACAATAGCCAAGAGGTGGAAATAACCCAAATGTCCATCCATAGATAAATGGAGAAAGAAGATGTGCTGTGTGTGTGCGTGTGTGAGAGAGAGAGAGAGATAGATAGAATATTACTCAATCATCATAAAGAACGAGATCTTGCCATTTGCAACCACAGGGATAGATCTAGAGTGTACAACGTTAAATGAAATGGGTCAGTCAGAAAAAGACAAATATCATGTGATTTCACTCACGTGTGGAATTTAAGAAGTGAAACAAACGAACAAAGAAAAAAAGAGACCAACAAAAACCCAGACTCATAAATATAGAGAACAAACTGGTAGTTGCCAGAGAGGCGGTGGGTGGAGAAATGGGTGAAATAGGATAAGGGAATTAAGAGTACACTTACTGTGATGAGAACTGACAAATGCATAGAATTCTTGAATCATTACACTTACACCTGAAACTAATATATAACATTGCATGTTTATTATGCTTAAATAATAAAAATGGAATGTGGTATTCCCTACATTCCCTTGTTCTTCAACCTATCGTTATGAAAGTATATAGGGAGGGAGGGAGCACGGCACCTCCAGATGCCAGAAGGAGAATGGAAACACTCCTGAGAAGCTTTCATGATTATCATAATCTCCTTTTCTGAGGGGAGGAGAATAAATATCCCCGAGGTATTCTAGTTTCAGTCCCTCACCTGACAAGTGAGAGAGAAATAAAAGGGCAGAGCCTGCCCACTCCCAATTCCAAATCTACTGGGAGAGAGGAGGAGCTAAGATTTTAATCAGAAAGGAGATCAGAGTTTTAAAATAAACTCACTTTAAAATCATCAAAATTGACCCCAATTTTAATCTGCCCAAGATGCTGTCCAAGATACTATATAGAGAAATCAATCTGAGCATGGTCTCAAACAATGACTGAAGATAAATGGAATGGTGTCCTATTCATTCCCCCCTGAGCACAGACTATTTAAGAAACAGGTTACAGCTGTGACCCCATCAGAGAGCTGTCGTGCCAAGATGAATGTGGACTCTGAAAAGGATAAACAGGGCAATCCCATTGAATATGATAGAACTGAGTTTGAAAACAGGTACAGAATGCTTTAAATCTAAGAAAGTGTAGAGTGAAACTCAAAAAAGTTTAGAAAGGAAAAAACAAAGATGAGTACAGTTTTAAAAGTTTATTACTCATTACTAAAGAAACACCAAAAATAGAGGAGCATAGAATTTGATTTTTGAAATCGCTACCTCCAACCCTGAATTTCCAAACAGAAAATCTGCCTACATGAGAAATGTACACCGTGACCTAGATGCCAGTGTCCTGGGGTATGAAAACACTTGTATGTCCCCAAGCCTAAACACAACACCCAAAAGATCAGCTAATATATTGGGGCAGACAGTGGGGAAAGCAGTAGTCCCACTGAGGCAAAAAGCAAGATATCAATAACTGAGTTCATTTTTTGAAAATGGCATTCCCACCCATTAGTGGTTTAGTGGCTGTGAATGAATGTCTCGACTAATCAAAACAGACCTTTTAGATGTGTTGAATACCAGAGATCAAAGCACATCAGTTTTCTGGATAAACATCAGGAGGCTGGTTGAAAAGACGTCTATGCAGATTCCGACTATAACAGTGGACTAATTGGAAGCGTTTTCGCCAGAGCACCGTATGCTGGGTCTCTAAAACAACTTAAGCAGGGCAATTTTCTACAAGTTGCTTTGCTCTGAGATCAATCTGACTGAACTCTAACACTTCTCTCATCCTCTTTCAACTACTGATGCTAATAAAAGAGCAGCGATGGCTCATAACCAAGATTTGAAAAACAGGTGTCAAATGGATGATTTCAGGGGAACTGGCCTAGTCCCTAACCAGCTAGCATAGACAAGACATGATCAGAGCAGCTGGAAGCTCAGTCAGTTGCCTTCTCAGCTTTTGGGAAGCCTGGTGCAAACACCCGCCCTGAGGTCATTTCCAAAACACACTGGCAAGATAAAAGTGCTCTACCTTTTTAGATTGATGTAATTTTATTTAACTTTTGTTAGTCTTGCCAGAGGATACCGATTCCAAAAAATATTGCTAAAACCAATGTCAAAGAGCTTACTGTTTATGTTTTCTTCTGTGATTTTGATGTCAGTTATGTTCCAAAATAAGAGTTTAAAAGTGTGCTCATACCTACAAATGTTCAGGCCCATCAATCTACCTGCATGGTAAATGATTGGGCAACAGGCAAATGTAGAAGGATTTGCAAGAGGAGGTCTGAGCCCAAAGTTGGACTAGAGACAACACTGCACAACCACAACAGGGGAATTTGGAGATGCCCACAAGAAGGTAGAGAAGTGAGACTGCCCATCTCTTAGATTTCCTGTGGGCAAGGTGAATATTTTGCGGGAGGCGCTCTCACAAATGTGATGTCAAGGCATGGGAATCACATAGAAACAAAGGCAGGCCTGATGGATCTTGAAAACCACAAACCAGTTAGGAAAAGAGACTTCCATAGTCCCAAAAGAAACTAGTCTGATCTGGTTAGGAAGGGAAAACCCCTGCAATTACCCCTGGTGATAGACCCACAGTGGGAAAGGGATTGGCGGGGACCTGGAGGCCACGGGCTCTCCTGGGCACTGGAGAAGCCTCCAGAACTCACAGCCTGGACTCCCCTCCCAGCGACCTCAGTAGAAATAGAAAGAGAAATAAAACATGAAAGTAGAACTTCCTTAGCCAGGTTTTTGAGATTCTGAACCGGAGAGGAAGTAAACAATGTGATAGAGATTCTGGTCAGATGATCAGCCTGGACTTTTGTTCAAAATTAAATTTGGTGTGGCTTCCTTTAAGGCAAAGACAGCTTCTCACTGCCTGAGGAAGCTAAACATATGATCAGTCAACCATGAAAAAATGAAGAGCTCAGAAAGTCCTTGCCCATGTTGACCAGTTAATCGCCTGAAACTTCTGTCAAGTTCCCTGAAAGAATAGAACCTTCTAAAGAAAGCAGAGCTAAGGTTTAATTCCCCACCAATAAATCACGGAGCCTGGAAGCCAGCCTATATCAGCATAATACGAAATATTAAATGGTGACTTTTCTCCCCTCTGATTTGCACAGAGCGAATTCATATCTAAATACATGTATTGGGTAAATATGTCTCAAATCAAAGGCTTCTCCTGGATGCAAAAAATATTTTTGTAATATCTGGAGAAGAGAGATAAAAAGAGACAAAATATCTGCATGATGTTACCACTGGAACTTCTGGCCGTTACTGACTAGTTGGTATATGACTTCAATAAAGAGTCAGTCTAATGGGTCAGAGAGATGGCATTCCGTGCCTTTTGAAACAGTAGTACTGTTGCTCGAGGATTTGGTAGAGTTACTCTTACTACACCCAGTCCCATAATATAAATACCACTTATATATTCTGGTGACTTCAAAATTTATATTTCCATCCTAGACTTACTTCTAAGCTCTACACATCCAACTGCCTACTTGATGCCTCCACCTGATGTTCACAAATCAAACTTGATATGCACAATACTCTCCTTCCCTTGTGCTCCCCACCTTAGCCAATGTCACCTCCATCACCTAGTTGCTAAAGCAGAAATTCTAAGAAAGCTCTTGAGAGTACCTGATCATTCATTCTTCTTTTAAAATAATGATGATGATGATGATAATAATAATAGTAACGATAATCCATCTCAACTCCTATCCGCTCTACACACAAAACAGATTTCAAATTTCTTAAGTTTCACCAGTTTCTCTGCCTCGTCCTGGCCCTAGCCCCTATCATCCCTCCTCTGGACCATCACAATAGCTTCCTAATTTGTCTCTCCTCTTCCTGTCCTGCTGTTCTCTGTATTATTTCTCCATCCTCCAGTGGGTTGTCTTCACCTTCTTTACCATCTCCCATAATTCTCTTCTCACTTCTTTTCCTCTAACTTAAAACTCTAAACTCCAGAAGCATCACATGCCCAGAGATGCTGGATCAGGCTCCTGATCTAGACTAGATTTCCTCCTTGTTACCCTTATTGTAAAACCCAGTATTTTCCCTCCATAGCAATTATCAAAATTTGTTTATTTGCGTTATTTTTCCCATTAGATCCTACCTGCTATTTAATTCATTTCTGCATGGTGTTAATTAATTAATTAACTAATTTCTGCAAAGTGTTCGGCAAGTAGATACTGCATGAATGAGATGCTGCTTCTCCTCCTAAAGATCACCCTGGAATAATGCTGTAAGGCACTTTAAAAGCCATCAAATCCAACCCCTTCATGTTATGAATGAGGAAATCAGCAGGCATCAGGTGCCGCACTCAAACACAATAGGCCAACCAGCGGAACCAGAATCTGTGATCCTTAGCCCTCGTTTCCCTACAATCATTCACTTAAGTGTAATACATTTCAAACATTAACCAACACTTATTCATCTTTTCCCATTCATTAAGTGAGTGTCTAGCATGTTAGCACTGGGCCACAAGGAAGAACAAGATGGACACCGACCCCGTGGAGATTTTAACTAATGGAAATGAGCTCCTGGAATGAAATATTAGAGACTTACCACTATTTGCAATTTACTGATATTACACAGGCATTTAAAAATAGCTTATTTCCTCAAGGAAAATAGCTTATGATTTTATTTTATTCTGATTGAATTCAGAAAAATATTTTTTCCTGAGTTTAGTAATATAATTCTACATGAAAGCAAGAGCATCTGAATATTAAAGAGCTTAAAACTGATGGCCAAGCTCATTTCTACTGTCTTCATCTTATAAAATCAATAAAACTTGTCAATATAAAGGGGAAATATTGATCAATCATTTGAATATTTTGTTCAGTTCAGGTCATTAGCATCACAATAAAAATTATCTACTGTTCATTTGCACATTTTTAATATAATAATAAACTTTCTTTTTTTCTTTCTTCTCTATTTCTTTTGGTAAGATCATCATGTTCTCTCTTGGTCTTCTGCTTAGCTATCAACTATCAGGTTGCCAACTGAACTGCTCACAAATCTCTCTAGAAGATATTTTAAAATTTCCTTCTTGTTTATATGATATTTCACTTTCTGACATTTGCCTTTTCTTTAAAGAAAAATTTTTAAGACTTTGCAATACAACTCTTTTTGGAAGGAAATATTAGTAAGGAAATCACAATTGTGGATTTGTTTTTAATTCTTGTAAAAAAACAAATATTTTTCAATTACAAATTTTTCATGACTGCTTATTTAATTGAAAAGCAGGTATTTGTGCATTAGATTAATTAAGTAATTAATTAATTAATTAATTTATTTATTTGACAGAGAAAAACACAGTGAGAGAGGGAACACAAGCAGGGGGAGTGAGAGAGGGAGAAGCAGGCTTCCTGCCAAGCGGGGAGCTCCATGTGGGCTTGATCCCAGGTCCCCGGGATCATGTCCTGAGCCGAAGGCAGCTGCCCAACCAACTGAGCCACCCAGGCGCCCCAACATTAGATGAATTTAAATAGGAGCAAACTGTGTATTGTGTTCTGTGAAGATTTTATATTTATACATATGTGTATATATATAAATATATGTGTAAACATACTACTTTATGTATATATACATATTGACTAATTGCACATCTAAACACTTTTACTAGGAAGGGTTAGGTCTACAAATACCTAATAAAGTAAGATATTCATGCATGAAAACAGTTTCTTTGAACGGAATCCAGGGAGCTGAAATGCATGACACCAGAAATAGGCAGCATTGATTGGGGGTGGGGGTGGTGGAATCATAGGGACTCCTCCACTCATGAAAAGTGTTCGATAAATTGGAAGATTTATTTGTTTTTAAATAGAAAAGAGACAAATATTTAGAGTTGGGTGGGGCATAAAAGGCTATTTCATTTTCTTGTCAGGCCCTAAATGGCCTACTTTAGCACATGATTGCAGAATCCCCATGTGGGAGACCCATGTGAATTGCTTATTTAACATCTTTAGTGATATAATCCCTAAAAGTAGAAAGAAGCACCAAGATTCATGAGCATACTGCTACTGGTGTCACAACATCAAAAGGAACCAAGACAGGAATCCAGCTGCTAGAATTTGAATTAGAAGAAGAAACCACTGCAGATTGTTTATAGAAGCACAGATGGCTGAAGAGAAAACAGTCTTCCCAGGGCCAGCTTGCCAGGACAAACACTGGCGGGACACAGTCGCACTTTGTTAGCATTTCCCTCCAATTTGAAAGGGTCCTAATTTCACTGCCGGACAATGATATTTGACACTTTTCATATATGACTTCTATATAGATTGCAGCTATGAAAGTTTGAACTGGAAAACATCTGGAGAGGGAAAAGAGCGGTCCACCTAGCAGGAGGTCAGAGCACACAGTGACCTTCTGGAGCCCTCAAAAGAATTACAGAAGCTTAGGAATGGCCAAACATGGAATGAACTGCCAAGCATGACAAAAACATAATTTAAAAAGCATGGTCTGATTCAGGGTTATAAAAAATAAAATCAGAGAAAAGGGATCCAGTTGTAGACATTTATGATAATTGTCTATCAAAACCGAGGGTAAAAGTTCACCCTACAGCTGAAGTGAATACACAAAAACAATTTGTTTAGAAACAGTCTGAACCAGTCTGCATCGCTATTCATGGAGAGGCATGTGATTAAATACATAGTGTAGTTTTCATAATTCTATTTGGATTTTAACTTCTTCAATTTTACAACAAAAAAGAACAATTAACCAAAGTGACACATCATTAACCTCATTCTGCTTTCTAAAAGAAGAAAGATTTGCCTATCACGCAATAGCTGGACTAGGACACATCTACAGAAAAGAGAAAGGGGTGGAAATAATGACTTTTAGAGCTCTCTATCTTTCTTTAGTTTTCTATTTGAAGTCCCGACGGAAAATGCAAAAGTATACACGTTACACTCAGCTGGAGTTCAGCTCAGCCTCAGGCACAAGAAGTTTGCTCTCTAAACGTGATATTTTTTTCTAACTTCAATCTAAACAAACCAAAGAATGTGGGAAGATGCAAAATGTAACTCCCCCGCCCCCCGCCATGTCTATATGTCTATAATTTTATATTAGGGAAAGGCTCAAACCAGTTAGTATGGATTTGATATGTTAATACTGTTACTGAACTCTGTTAATAACATGTGTATCTGACAGTCTGGGAAAACTAGATGTGAAAAATTAGAACATATCCTTCCACTCAGATTTTCAAGGATTATGCAACTCGCCATTCCTCAGGCATTCTTTTAATGCATATACGAAAGCCTGTGCTTCAGATTTTTCACATTGTCCTCACAAAGAAATGAGTTTCTTCGTTCTCAAGTTCTCTTTCTGTGATGGACGAACAGTCAAGTAAATGTAAAGTAATTCATTTGGTTTTCTAGGCATTAGTATCTGCTCTCCAATCACTGCCCTAAAGATGTTCCTACCTGGCATGGGTCCATCTCCTCTTCTGAATTTAACTAGAATCCTATAGGCAGGGATTTTCAAGACGTGTTCTAGATCTTCAGTACCAGCAGCACCCCCCCCCCCAAGGGTCTAGTTGACAGTAGGAAGCACTTGCAGCTTTCTGAGCAAATCGCTTTGACCACCGTCTGTGAGACAAGTGTCACTAGAGAGCCAAGGGATGCAGTGAGACCCAGCGGCAACTCTGGTAATTGTCCAGGTGAGCATTGCTTTGAGTTGGAGCTGGGGCTGTGGTAATATGGATGGAAATGATGCAAAATAGTTAAGGAATTTAAAATGGCAGAATTTATAGAGTAGAGTGAAGAGAGAGAGAAGCAATTTTATTTGTGACTGAGAGCAAGGACGTCAGAGATAGATGGGCTAGAGCCTGGGCTCGGCAACTTGCCAGCTATCTGACATTGGGCAAGTTCTTTTCCCTGCTGGGCCTCAGATTCTTCCTTAAAAATCGTGCTTCCATCACAGGGGTGTATGAAGGTTGAATGGCTTCATGTAGGATGGGGTCGGCACAGAGTCTGGCATGTGGGAAATACTGATAAATCCCAGAAGATTTTAAGATGACTTTATGTTTCCATTGTTCTTCCAAATGGGAAAGAAGGTAGGGAGGGAGGCAAGAAGGAAAACAAAGGATTTGGCATGAACACACTTTGGGAACTTAAATTTTAGTTACTCACTAATTTTAAAAATGACCTCTACTTATTATTATGTGTTCCTTTTTTTTTTTAAAGATTTTATTTATTTATTTGACAGAGAGAAACACAGCTAGAGAAGGAACACAAGCAGGGGGAGTGAGAGAGAGAGAAGCAGCCTTCCTGCCCAGGAGGGAGCCCTATGTGGGGCTGGATCCCAGGTCTCCAGGATCATGACCTGAGCGGAAGGCAGTCACTTAACCAACTGAGCCACCCAGGCGCCCCTATTTATGTGTTCTTAATGAATGTTGTTTTACTATGAGTTGTCATTTATATCAAAGAATACTGTGTTTTCTTCCTGCTCACAAACAAACACACAGATTCATTCGTAAAGCAAAGTGTTGAGGCACCTGGGTGGCTCAGTTGGTTAAGTGGTTAAGCATCTGCCATCGGCTCAGGTCATGATCCCAGGGTCCTGAGATCCATCCTTGCCTTTGGACTCTCTGCTCCTCAGGGAGGCTGCTTCTCCCTCTCCCTCTGCCTGCTGTCCCCCCACCCCCGCTTATGTTGCTGCTCTCTCTCTCTCTCTCTGTTTTTCTGTCAAATAAATAAAATCTTTAAAAAAAAAAATAAAGCAGAGTGCTTCTCATTTTTTAAGAACCCACCCTCAGGTAATTCCTCTGCTGCTCTGTGTCACCTTCTCATGTCTCCTCATGTAGAAGGGAGTACCACCTCCCTTACATCACAGGTGTGCTTCCTGCTAACGGTCACACATCCCCCTCCCATGTATTTATTTACATGTTCATCTCCCCCAGCGTGGCTTCCTTGAGAAACTATTATCTCCCTCTCTGTTCCCATTAATCAGGTCAGTACTTGTCACAAATTTAGGACACCACAATCTCTAAAAAACTGCATCCCACATATTAACACAAGGTATCTTAATGTCAAACATAAATCACTGTATCCTCTTCAATCGCTCACTATTTTGTCAAATTTACAAAGTGCCAGATACTGTGAGACACACTGCAAAGTAAAACACATGCTCTCTGCCCCCCAAAGAACTAAGAAAATAAGTGAAGAGCTAAGAAATAAATATGTGAAACATTAGACAGCAATAGTACATCTCAGTGAAAGCTCAGGATAACACTGGAAACACCATTTCCCAATGCATGAGGTGATTAAGTTCCCAGCAGGTTAGACTTTAGGAAGTTCAGAAAATGACAAACTTACAGCCACTACCATGGTGAGGGGTGATGTCACAGAGCTGATTGGCTTTGACCTTACCCTGAAAAGTGTACGCGTTTTAGATAGGGAGAGGGCAATTCCCCAGAGAAGGCACTCCAGGTAAACAGGGCAGTGTGAGCCGAAACGTAAGAGTATGAAGTGGGGGAGAGGGACAGCTTCTCAGGACTGTAAAGCATATCTGATTGGCAAAAGTGCTGTGTTCAAATATGCAGAGGGAGAGAATGCTAACCAGGTATCTTAGAGCCAGGATTTGGGGTGCCAGTGAATACTGGGGGGGGGGGGCAGGAGGTGGGGATAGCATGATGAAAATGTTTTCGTTGGACTGACTTGGTCGTGGTGAACTTGGAAGGGAGGGGACAATGGAAGAAAAGAGGTTAATAATCCTGACTGTCATTTATAGAGCCTGCTTTGTGTCAAATGTCATAACCACTTTTCATAGTTACCCCAATCCAATACAGTGAGTGCATTAGTGTTACTTTATTTACCCTCGCTGGTATGGGACACTGTTACGAGTCGATCCTCGGATGTCTAGCTCCAAAACCTATTCTGCATTCCATGTGTGCTGCTTTCAAGGCATGGTGTATTAGAGGCTGTGGGGTGGAGAGGTGTGTTCAGATAACATGGGAAAGACCTGGTGCTCATTGATGTGATGGAAAGGAAGTCAAAACAAATTAGAACCTTTTATGTGTGAGGGCTAAGAAAATGATGGTGAGATTAATATAGGGAAGGTGAAAAAGGGAAGGGTCTTAGCAGGGAGCAGAAAGATGAGGAAAACATTAAACACGTGTCAGACGGAAGCAGGATGTTTAAGTGGAAATGTCTAGTGGCTGGAAATTTTGAGGATAGGTTCTAGTTGTACTTCGCTCACTGAGATGCCTCTTAAAGCACGAGCACCACAGTGGAAGATGAGAATGTCCATGGAAATCCAGACTCAATCCAGGATCACAAAATCCTTTCCTTTCTAGTTTTTTCTCCAAGTTTGCTTTAAAAAAAAAAAAAAGTGAAACATGAAAAAAATTCTGTGCATGATTTTGAAGAACTTAAACACTGCGGTTCAACGGAGCAGACATTTTTTTTTTCCAACCAACCAAGACTTTCCTGCCTTTCAATGCCAATTTATCCTCAAATATCTTTTTCCTACCAACTTAAAGTGTGAAAACATATGCTTTCCTCTGCCTGCACTCTGTCCACAGCACATCCTGTAAAACTCCATCCTTCAGCAGTTAACTTCTAGCTTTAGGAAGGTAGAGGTCCTAAAATAAAAGTTAGAGGGCTCAAGGAAAACAGTGGGTTCCTAATGTCAATATGCCATGAGGCCAAACATTTCAGAAAATATTCAAGTTCTATAATTTTGCTTTTCTTAATGGACTCTTTTGAGAGCAGTTGCTTTTTTTCTGTCCTATTTTAAAATACGAAATTTTTGCAGTGATCATATCCCATAGGGTTGCAAATGTAGGCAAGCAGTACTTGGTTCTGCCAAGAAAGGTACAAAAAGCCTAACCTTTGGGTATACTCTGGGAAAAGGAAGCATTTCCTAAGCAGGCTCTGCACAGTTGGGATTAACTTTAATACTCAGTTTAGTATATGTCTCACTCATAAAAAAGTTTTGAAACCTCAATACACTTTTATTTTTAATATGAATATGATCCAAAAGTAGATAATGTGGCATTGTTCAGTAGCTAAAAGCTAGATGGCTAATGTACTACAGCCAAGCCATTTCTCTGTATATTCCAAAACCTCAGAAAACAATCCAGTGAATAAAAAAGTCCAGTATGAATATCTCACATTCTGTCAAAACCGATAATGATGAGGCAGTAAGAAGAATGAAACTTGTAATTTTACAGCAGGTGGATTCAATTAGGGAAAAAATGTTTTTTGGATCCAGAAATTGCAGAGGCGTAATAGGTATCTTTGGAGTTAAATAGAAGAGGGATATTCTTTTATTAATAGCAACACTGAGTGTAACTGAAAGGATAACCAGAAGAGGAAGACAACAGAAAATATGTAACCAGTCATGGAAGTTCATTTCAGCAGAGTGGTTGACACTATATAACTTCTTTCTAAGGGTGAGTGATAATGGGAAATAATGTTTCTCTTCTGCAAGAGTTTGGCATTGCCTGGTCTCTTTCTCTTCCGTTTCTGAATGTAAAGGATGCATAATGATAAATGTCCAGTTGGGGTCTTTGTGTGAACAGGCCATACCATGTTCCCTAAGAAAGAATCACATACGTGCAATCCCAGCCATGCTTTCAAAACTGCAGAAAATACTAAGGAACCTTTTCAAAAGATAGCGATAGTCTGTCTGTACCTAGTATCCCAAAAGCATCTCGTGAAAGAAATATTGAGTTTACCTCCTACACTGTTGGAATGGATGCAAGCTGGTGCAGCCACTCTGGAAAACAATATGGACATTCCTCAAAAAGTTAAAAATAGAGCTACCCTACCACCCAGCAATTGCACTACTGGGTATTTACCCTAAAGATATAAATGTAGTGATACGAAGGGGCATGAGCACCCAGATATTTATAGCAGCAGTGCCCATAATAGCCAAACTATGGAAAGAGCCTAGATGTCCATCAACAGATGAATGGATAAAGAAGATGTGGTATATACAATGGAATATTATGCAGCCATCAAAAATGAAACCTTACCATTTGCAATGACATGGAGGGAACTAGAAGCTATTATGCTAAGTGAAATAAGTCAAACAGAAAAGGACAATTATCATATGATCTCACTGATATGAGGAATTTGAGAAACAAGACAGAGGATCATAGGGGAAGGGAGTGAAAAACAAAATAAGACCAAACAGAGAGGGAGACAAACCATGAGAGACTCTTAATCTTAGGAAACAAAGTGAGGATTGTTAGAGTGGAAGGGTGTGGGAGGAATGGGGTGTCTGGATGATGGACTTTGGGGAGGGTGTGCGCTATGGTGAGTGCTATGAATTGTGTAAGACTGATGAATCACAGACCTCTACCCTTGAAACAAATAACCCATTATATATGTGTGTGTGTGTGTGTGTATACACAGTGAGTTCAAAATTGACCAAAAAAGGGATAATTCAGCCCTGTCATTGTGTTTTGTTTTTTGTTTTTTTTTTTATTTAAAGAGACTCCTGAATTTTGTATACAGAAGTCCTAGAGGTTTTGGGAAAGATCAAAATGTCTGACCAGCAGAGGTATGATCTGGCAAAGTGTTGTTATCTTGATAAAATCTTATGCAGGTATTAAAAATGATCATTACTCTGAGCTGAAAGGGAAGGGAGGAAGTAGATTGCGGTTCAAGTGTCACAGACTCTTAACATTCTTAGTAAGTTTTTGTAGGTTTTCTTGAATAAATTTTCCTTCATTTGCTAAAAACCATAAAAATGATCATTATGAAACTAAAATGAAACATTAAAGCCATTATGATTTAACAACTATTGATAAGAACACAACATTGATTACAATTATGGAAAAAAAAAACATGTTTTGTGCAAAGGCTAAAAGGGGGTACAGATGGTCCCCGATTTATGATGCTTCAGCTTTCAATTTTTTGACTATATGATGGTGCAAAAGTGATACACATTCAGTAGAAACTGTGCTGTGAAGTCTGAAGTGTGTTCTCTTCCGCAGCTAGTAGTATGTGGTAGGGGAATCTCTCGTGACTCTGGGCAGGGCAGTGAGCCACAGCTCCCAGTCAGCCCACGATCACGAGGATGAGCAACCAATACATTAACAACCACTCTGTACCCATACAACTGCTCTGCTTCTCACTTTCAGCACAGTATGCAGGAAATTACGTGAGACATTCAACACTCTATTATACTAGAGGCTTTGTGTTAGATGATTTTGCCCAACTAGAGGTTAATGTATGTGCTCTGAGCACATTTAAGGTAGACAAGGCTAAGCTGTGATGTTTGGCAGGTTGGGTGAATTAAATGTATTTTCAACTTACGATATTGTCAAACTACCATGAGTTTATTAGGATGTAACTCCCTCATAACTTGAGAAGGATCTATATAGCACATAAAGATTATGGTGGACAATTGTATGATGAATCTTTACAAATTTTAGATTGATTTTAGTATTGTTTATTTCAAAACAATTCCTGAACACAAGTGTATTATAGTCTGTTTATATGTCTAACACAAAAATAAAAATTTTGAATTCAAAATTAAGCAATCTTTTATCTTCATTAAAGAGGTAGAAGAGTGTAATATTTGGCTGGACTCAAAGCCTGGCTCTCTCACTGTCTTAGTTGTGCAAACTTGGGTGAGTTAAACCTGTCTGCATCTCAGTTCTCTCCTTCATAAAATGGAAATACTGATCGAACCAACCTCTTATGATTATCATCAATATTAAATTAGATAATTCGTAAAAAGCCTAAACAGAGTTCTTGGTCCACAGGCATTTCACTAAATGACAACAATTGTTGCGAATTTGCAAAACAGGAGACACATTTATACCTGTCTGTACACACATATGGCTATGTGTGCCAGGGCACCTCGCGCAGGCCTGGGACACACCCTCAGGAAGCGGGAGTTGTCATAGAGTACTCACACAGCCACATTTATCCAGCACAAGCACCTACTATGTGCCAAGAATTCTGATAAAAATCTTAAACACATATATTACCCTTTTTATGTAACTTGTTAAATGCTCCATATGACAGTATTTCATCCTTACAACAATCCTGGCCTTCAGGAATTATTATCCTCATTCTACAAACGGAGAAGTTTTCAGAAGGCTGAAAGAGCTTAAATAACCTCCCCAAATCACAGAGCTGCTGAATGGCATAGCGAGACAAGAACAAAGCTGGCTGTCACCAAATACACGCTTTCACTCTTAACCATACTGCTTTCAGGAAGTGAGAAATAAAATACACTTAGCTCGCATTTCAGCCGTGTATTTACCTCCTCAGTCCGGGGACGCTCAATAAAATGGAGACTCTAGTTCTTCTGCCAGTCACCAGTGAGGGTAAAGTCCTGCTGGGAAGCCCTCTGACTTTTCTTCTCAGCAAGAACCCTGGTCCCCTCACTGCAGCTGCACCCAGCAAAACCCAGAGGACTACCCTACTTGGAGAAATGAGGATAAAAACTAGTGAGGTCACCCCAAACTGGCATTGAAGGAAAAAAATTCCCTATTAGAAAGATGTACAAAGAAGAGTCTTCCTCTGCAAATATATCATTTTAACTATTCAGTATTTTAAATAAGGTTGTTGTTTTTTGTTGTTTTTTGTTTTTTGGGTTTTTTTACTGTTGGAACTCCTCTAAGTTTTTGATGTGTTGCTATGAAATCCTGGATCTTCAAGAGGAGAATGTGATATTTTAGAGACTGTTCTCTTCCCCAGAACCCTTTGTTCTGGGAGCCCCAGTTAACACCTCCTGGAATGATTGTCCCTCAGAGCCCATTCCGGGGATGCTGATTTAGTGGAAAAAAGCCATCACCAGGCGTCAGGAGACAGAAGTTTGGGTACCGCCTTCCACAGACTCATTGTGATCTTAGGCAACTGCTAAGGGCCTTGGTTCCCTCCTACTAAATTAGGAAATGGTGTCTAACGTGCTATGGTGGTATGGAATGTCTTTCTGTGTTAAATGTCTGGAAAAATCTACCCACGATTACTCCACACTACAGTGTGCCTCCTAATTCCATCCTTCCACGTGGTTGAGAACTGGTTGATAGAGGAATGAGTGTTAAAAAGATTGAAGCCCACATTGTTCTCAGCATAATACAGGAGGAATGTCAAAATTATAAAGCTAATAACAAAAAGCAGAGTAACCTAACAGGACTCAGGAAAAATACTCTTCTGCCAGGCAACACACTGATGTCACACTCAGAAAGCAATCCCATGTTTTTATTGTGTGATTGCTCTTGGCTTACCCAGCCCCCACCATTCTTCAATACTTGTTCTGGACCAGCCCAGCCAATCTCCCACAAAAACAATGCTCACTCCTCCAAGCAATGCTTGCTCCCTTCCATCCTTCTTGTCTAACACATGAAGCCCTTCTTGAGTGAGGAGATTCTGAGCTTCCTAAGAATAAACTCTGTCTTCTTGCATTTTCAGTTGCTTACATAATGTTAGGCATGTCATTAAAGATTAAATGACAACAGCACTCACAGTATTCTTGCTCTAACATCTTTTCTACTTCTATAATCATACAGATGAGGATTTAAAACTATAATCTGCCACACATAATCATTTTTCTTATATTTTTCATGAGTGTACAAAGTATCTTTTCCAGTAGGTCATAAATTACTTATTCCTGCATATGTCATAACTCACATAGGGTTAGGCAAGTAGAAAGTTTTCCCTAAATACTTATAGATTGTCTATGTGATTGTTGTCTTTTTTTTTTTTTTAAGATTTTATTTATTTCTTTGAGAAAGAGAGCAGCGCAGGGGGGAGGGGGGAAGGAGAGAGAGAATGAGCTCGGGCAGAGAGAGAAGCAGGCTCCCTATCAGGGAACCCAATATAGGGCTCAATCCCAGGACCTCAAGATCAGACCTGAGTTGAAGTCAGATGCTTAACCTACTGAGCCACCTACATGTCCTTGTTGTTTGTTTGTTTGTTTTTTCAAAAACCCATGATAATTTAAACAATATTCTTAGACTATGGTTAGCATTTTATATATATTATTTCCCCCTCATACTTTAGATAACATTACCTCCATTTGTACGTGAGAAAACTAAAAGTTCATAAAGCTAAATGATTATCTCAAGTGGGTGCTGTTGATTCCATTTCTATTCCAATGTATAGTAAAAATGTGTCCAATTAAAATAGGAGTTCCATCAAAAGAATATACCCGAGTCAAGAGATTCCAAAATGAAACTTCAGAATCCACAAATTAAATCTTTTTTCCATCTTTGTTATAATATAATTGATAAAGAATTATGAGATATCTAAGCATACCTGCGGTAAAATTTGCTGTCTGTATACTTTGAGGAAGGATTCCTTTCCATCCATCACATCACATATTTACATGTTTTGTTTTTTCTGTGAACACTGAGTTCTACTCTGTAGCAAATTTTAAGTATACAATACAGTGTTGTCAAATATGATCACCATGTTTTACCTGAAATCTGCAGATCTTTTATCTCAAAGCTGAAAGTTTATACCATTTTACCAACTTCTCCCTATTTCTCTGTTTGGCTTATTTCACTTACCATTATACCCTCACATTCTATCCATGTTCTTGCAGAATTTCCCTGTTTCTCATGGATGAATAATATTCCATTGTATTTATAAACCACTTCTTTTTTGTGCGTTCATCTGTCAATACTTAGGTTGTCTCTATAGCCTACTGTGAATAATACTGCGATAAATATAGAAGTGCAGGGATCTCTTCAATTATCCTGCTTTCATTTCTTTTGGATAGATACCCTGAAGTGGGATTACTGAATCCAATGGTCATTTGGTTTTCTATTTTTTGAAGAATTTCCACACTGTTTTCCACAGTGGCTGAAGGAATTTACATTCCCAACAGTCCGCAAAGATTCCCCTTTCTCTACATCATCCCAACACTTGTTATCTCTTGTCTTCTTGATAATAGCCATTCGATGGTATCTCCTTGTGGTTTGATTTGCATTTCCTGATGATTAGTGATGTTTTCAAATCCCTGCTGACCATCTCTCTACCTTTGGAAAGATGTCCAAAGGGCAATTCCTCTGCCCATTTTTTAATCAGTATTTTTTTTTTTTGCTTTGCTATCAAATTGTATGGATTGTTTATGTATTTTAGATAGTAAAGCTTTATCAGATATCTGCAAATATTTCCTCACATTCCATACATTGTTTTTCATTTTGTTGATGGTTTCCTTTGTTGTGTAGAAAATTTTTAGTTCAATGTAGTCTTACTTATTTTTGCCTTTGTTGGTGACAAATCAAAAAAATCATTGCCAAGACAGATATAAAGGAGTCTGCCACTTATTTTTTTAAGGATTTTAATGGTTTCCTGTCTTACATTCAATACCATTAATTAATATATTTTGAGTTAATTTGGGGATAGTACAAGGGTCCAATTCCATTTTTTGGTAAATTAATTGACCATACACATATGGATTTAACTCTGGGCTCTATATTCTGTGCCATTGATCTATGTATGTGTCTGTTTTTATATTGATCTATGTATGTGACTGTTTTTATGCCAATAGCATACTGGTTTTGGTTACTATTACTTTGTGATATAATTTGAAACCACAAAGTGTGATACCCTTCAGTTTTATTTCTCTTTATCAAGGTTGCTTTGTCTATTCAAGATCTTTTGCAGTTCCATACAAACTTTAGGATTGTTTTTCTAATATTGTGAAAAATACCATTGGAATTTTGATATGTATTGCACTGAATATATAGATAACTTTGGGTAGTATGGGTATCTTAAGAATATGAATTTTTTCTAATCAGTAGCTGCATAATATCTTTCCATGTATTTGTGTCTTCAATTCCTCTCATCAATTCTTAGTTTTCAGTGTACTGCTATTTCCCTTCCTTGGTTAAATTTATTCTTGGTTATTTTAGTCTGTTGAAGCAATTATAAATGTGATTTTTTCTTAATTTTTCTTTCTGATAGTGCAATATCAGTATATAAAACACAATTGATTTTTGTATCCTGCAACTTTACTGAATTTGTTCATTAGTTTTAACAGTTTTATGGTGGACACTTTAAAGATTACTACATATAAAATCATGTCATCTGTGAATAGTGACACTTTTACTTCTACTTTTCTGTTTGGATACCTTCTGTTTCTCTTCGTCCTGTCTGATTGCTGACTAGAACTTCTAGTACTCTGTTGAAAAAAAAAAAAGTAATGACAGTGGGTATCCTTACCTTTTTCCTGATCTTAAAGGAAATCTTTTCAGTTTTTCACCACTGAGTATGTGTTAGCTGTCACTTTGGCATATATGGCCTTTATTCTGATGAGGTATATTCTCTCTTTCCACTTTTTGAGAATTATTATCACGAATGGATGTTGAATTTTGTCAAATTTTTTCTGCCTCTATTGAGATGATCATATGATTTTTGTCCTTCATTGTCTTAATGTGATGTATCATACTGAATTTGTGGGTGTTGAACCATGTTTGCATCCCTGGAATGAAACCCATTTGATCATGATGTTTCTTCCTATGTCACCATCTTGTACCAGAACCTCAACTTTGATTTTCAATGGAATCATTAATGCAGTTTGAATTTTCTATTCTTGTCTAGGCATGATGTTGAGAGTCATAAGGTATGTATAAGGTAATGTGGCAAAAAAGAGATAAATTGTAGTGCTCAATGATTCATCAAAAACTATGTACTATACAGTGACTAACTGAACATAATAAAAAAAAACCTGGGATATAAAAAGAGAATAAATTTATATTACCAAAATAACTATTTTCATTTTCCAATGTACCTTGCAAAATATTTTTCAAATGCATATATTTTAACCTAACTGAAATGATCTCTAAAATACAATTTTGTACTCTGCTTTTTCCTTTAATGCATCATAAGCATTTTCCATATTGTACAGTCTTTGTAATTATAGATCTATGGCAATATAAAAAAAGAGAGAGATAAACGAAAGCAAAACCTGATGACTTTGGAAGCAAAACTTAGAAAGAGTAGAGAAGCCAGGACTTGCTGGGTTAGAAAGTACAACTGCTTCCCATCTCGTTTCTCAGCTGGGAAAACATCCTCCAAATACAATGTAGATCAAATTAAGGGAGTCTAAATTAAATCTTGAATCCACTAGAGCCCGTGTTATTTAATTTTTTCAGTTTCTCCTTTAATTTGTTGATATAAGCCCCATAATTTTCCTGTTACTAGCTTGTTCTCAGAAATTGCAGTTTCTTAAAATGAAAGCCAAAGTTTTAGGACTCCACCACTCATTAAATACTTTGATCAAAGATTTCCAGCCAATGTGAAAAAAACACAGTCAACATTTTGAGGACACATTTACAAAAAGTGTAATATCATCATAAATCACTTAAATTGGTTTAAGTTCAAACATTTCTAAAGTCTGATTGTTTGTAGGCAGAACACAGAAAATACATATTGCCCTTTAAGAATTTATTGTGATATCAGCTTTTCCACAAAATAATTATAGTTCAGTGATTCTAAATATGTATGTATACAACTATAGACTTCAATAAGTAATTTGATACCTCTGCTCTATAAGACTCTAATTTTTGTAAAGATACTGTGCATGCCTTAACAAGATGCTTCACCAAAATCTGCACTCATGGTGTCAGAAATTTTACATTCTATGCTGAAATTTTTCATTGAATCTTCAGTAGGCTTCACCATGAAAAGTGCAATTTTAGTTCTATTCCTGATGTCTCCTACTCAAACTCTTCCTCAGAGCCTCACTTTAGCGCAATCAGAAGGAATCCTAAAAATTACTTTTATAGTATTTTATAAAAGTTTGTATTTTACGTTTAGAGAAACTATAAATTTTATTTTCTTAAAAATGACTCTAAATTGAAACAAATCCTTAAAAGGACTTTAGCAAAGGTTTTGGCCCATCTTTAGAATTTATAAATTTGTTAATGCTTTTTAGGCGCTTTGTGTGGAGAAATAATTTTAAAGTTATTTTCATCTGAAGCTCAGTTAACCTAATTATTCTCATCAACATGTTACCGTTTAAAAATAATTAAAATATAAAGGCATATCAGAAATGCAAGTATGAGCCAAACACACTTTCTACAAAGAACATTGCAATGACTGTGTCTGCCAAAAACAAACTAGAAGTATTTGCAACTGCAAGTAGTAAGCTGGTAATGCAAGTCAGATAAAGTCGCGTTTCTGAGAATTGGGTTTTCTTCAACAACGAAAAGTTAGCATTATTAGAAAAAAATCAACGCAACAGTTTTACACTTATACTGTGTATATAACACAAGGAGCATGTGTTTGATTTGTAGAATATTCCAAATTGACATTATTAACTCACAAACTAATAAAGTCATGCTACAAGAAGTGGTCTCATGAAGGAAATAAAGAATATACTCCAGTGAATACCACTCCTCTGGTACCTCTCCCTGATCACAAACATGCCTTCATTCAGATGCCAGGCGACTCCAAAACCTAAGCATGAACAGGTTAGTTTTAAAACATCTGAGGGCTCGGCATGCCTGGGTGGCTCAGTTGGTTAAGTGACTGCCTTCGGCTCAGGTCATGATCCTGGAGACCCGGGATCGAGCCCCGCATCGGGCTCCCTGCTCAGCGGGAAGCCTGCTTCTCCCTCTCTCACTCCCCCTGCTTGTGTTCCCTCTCTCGCTGTGTTTCTGTCAAAAAAATAAATAAAATCTGTAAAAAAAAAAAAAAATTAAAACATCTGCGGGCTCTCTGCCCCTTAGGAATTAATTACAGCCTCCTGAGCATGACGTACAGCATCTTTCCCCATCTGACCCCAGTTTACTTTCCAGCCTCCTCAGTCTTCCCCATGTTGTACCTCATAGCAATGTTCACACCCCTCTGCTTTTACCAGTGGTGTTCTCTGTACAGGTGTCATTCTTTCCCATCTCATCAGCCAGTTCTTACCTAGTACTCAAGGCCCACATCAAATGTAATCTCTTTTCTGTAGAGAATGAAATATACCTTTACTTAGAGTCCCCTAACACTTTTATACATAACTCTACTATGGAAGTTTTTTGGGTTTTTTTTTTTTTAGATTTTTCAATATTATTTTTAGATAATTCTCTCCTCATTCAGGCAATAAAGACCGATTTTTCATGATTAAATTTTATCTTTCTAGGTACTACTTTATTCTTTATACTTACTTCAGTTAAATAATTCAACTTTTTTTTTTAAAAGCAGGGTTTTTTTTTTTTCTTCTTTTCTGCTTACTTTCGACTCAGAGATTGCTGTAGATGTGAACCAAGCTATGCCTGCGAGCAAGAGCTCATCACCAGCACATAGTGTTAGTGGTTACAGCAGGTTGTTAAAAATTTGGGGCATTGTGGGTTTTATTTGTCAATGTGCGTTCTGTATACATGACTAATTTTTAATAGTTTTCCAAACATTAGGAACTTTATAAGGTCCTATAAGGGCAAACATAGTGAAAATATTTAAAGTGTTATTAAAATGTATACAATTGTAAGAGGAATAAAAGTAAAAAAAATAAAAATGGAAAATAGACCAAAAATGACAGAAGTATATACATAAAAGCTGAGTTGTTTGACAATGGGAATACCTGTAAAGACTTTATGCATGCAGGAATTGGGCTGTTTCTGTCTAGTGACATTAATCCAAATAATCAAAATGCGAGTTCCATAAGGACAGAGGCCATTTCTGACATTTCCGTTTTGTCCACTGTGCCTGGTACTTGCACTATAATTATTTGTTGAAGAAGTTAATGAATCAACCAAGTAATCAAAGACAAAGAAATGTAATTGGCCAAATAGACCAAATTTTAGTATACATAGAGACTCAGCATCAATGTTTCTTAAAGATTGAAAGGGAATACTTAAAGCCTGAGGCTGATTAAAATGCTACTATCCACAAATCATTACAAGCCAGGAATAATTCAGTGGGTTCAAGACCCCTTGAAGTCTTCAGAGGAAGAGAATGTGTGGCATAACAGTATGAACCAATATGTGGCTACGAAGAAGCTTCCTACAACATTGCAAGATGGGACATCCAGGCCTCAGTGGTCTCTCGATCTAGGGAAATGATGAGATTTTTTACAAGATGACAGGAAAAACATTGTCAAGAAGAACTGCAGGACTGCAGTGATTTACAAAGGAGCAAAGAAAATGTATCTCCCCCCTCCTCACAAGTCCTTGACTCATAGTGGAAGAAAATGAGAGCTTAACCTTGTGATTAGTGGCATCTCAGTATCTACAAATACAAGAGACTGTTTTCTGTTACTCTTCTCTTTTGAATCACTGCTTAGTCATTCAAATTTTCTCCCTCTACATGCTCACCTTCAGGATGGGTCTAGGTTAAAGCAAGACGGATAGGTTTGCATGTCTTCACTGTGAAGGAGGGACAATAGTCCAAATACAACAGTCCTTATCTTGGCCTCTTTCAGGATCTCTGCCCTCTATTATGTTCTTTCTAGTCAGCCTGGTCTTTGGACACCCTGTTGGCCTCCAGAGAGCTGGTGCTCTCCTGTTTGCACATCTAGATGACCCAATCCTAATTTAGCTTTCACTTGCACTGTGGGCCTATGAGGTCTGCTTGTAACTTCTTTGGAGTCCCTGCCTCAATGAGTTTGCATTTCTCTAGTTCTTATGAAATATCCTTTGCCTCTGTTATGATAAGCTCCTCTGGCAGGTTCACCAAACTCTTAAGTATATTCCATTTCCCCCAAAGAACATGTCAGAGTCTTGGGGTCTCTTCTATGATACCAGCCTCCAAATTCAGCTTGAGAACTCTCCGTCAGGCTTGTCTGTGCAAATATCTTCTTTTGCTTCAGCTACTCTAATGTGCACAGCTACTATCCCCCACCCTGGCATGTTGTTTGAGAACACACACCAAGGCAGTCTTTTTCTAGGGTTCCAAAAAGGGAGTGAACTAATATTTCTCTGCTTTAGGTTCTGCCCTTAAACTAAACAACACAATTTGTTCCCTAAGATTTGAGCCCATAGTCTGAAGTCTTACTGCATATTTGATCTCCATCTTTCCCTTCCCACAATCCCCTGGGAGAAACAGTTGGCTTTCTACTTTCTCTTCCTTTCCAAGTAGAACTTTCTCTGCTTTTGACCCTTCATTTTTCAGAAAAAAAGACTGTCTCAGCTTTAATGGCAAAAATTTATCCTTTCTTTACAATGGGAAAAATCTGTGATCTGAACTAAAGATCTTCATAAAGAAACTGTTAGGGTGCCTGGGTGGCTCAGTGGGTTAAAGTCTCTGCTTTTGGCTCAGGTCATGATCTCAGGGTCCTGGGTTCAAGGCCCGTGTTGGGCTCTCTGCTTAGCAGGGAGCCTGCTTCTTTCTCTCTCTGCCTGCCTCTCTGCCTACTTGTGATCTCTCTCTCTCTCTCTGTGTCACATAAAAAAATAAAATCTTAAGAAAAAGAGAAAGAAACTGTTAAATTACTTAGAACTGGGAATCATAAAAGACAAAAATTTATCACCTCATTATCTTAAAGATGTTATCCTTACTTTTTTCAGTTTTAAGTCAAGAAACAAATTACTCATATTCGGCACCTAACATGATTGCAGAAGAAACCTTCCTATAGCCAGGACAAAATTATTTGTGAGAAATATAGTAGACATATAAATTATTTACAAGTAACCATAAAACCTTAAAATTTAGAAGTAGTACAGAGCTAAAAAACTATTCAGTTGCTTAATATGACACCACAAAATTAAGAATTTGGGCATCTTTTATTCCAATTAGCCTGCATAAATGTCATCAGCTATGTCTTAGATAAGCTCTGTCAGCTAAACATAAAGAAATGAAGGAAAGTTCAAAATCTTCATTATTACACATGCCAATTTAACATTTGGACAGAGAAATATACACACAGCCATAAACTATCACATTTTGTAACTATTTGTAAAATAAAACCTTAGCAGTTCAAGGAAGAGCAATGAGTTGTACTATTACTGAGAAGTCAATGAAAATAACAAAATTCTTAACTTCTTTCAACACTGCAAAGATTAACCCAATAAAGGACATTATTTAACTCTCAAGAACTGATTATATCTTTTGTCCACAGCTTGGGAACTACTGATTGCACCTTTATATTTCTAAATAAAATTTTCATGTTTCTCTTTCTGCTCTACTTTCACTGTGTATATTGTACTAAATGAATAATGTATATATAATACGGTTTTAAATAAAAATGGGTTTTTGATGTCATAAATAATTTCTCTTTTTGAGATGCCAAATGATCCATGTCTATTCTCCCTTCAAATAATGCCGATCTCACATCCACTCTGTGGAAAGTGTAGTGTTACAGGCTGGAGATATAAAGATGGTTAAGACACAATGAGTATTACTATGTAGTTATGGAAACAGAAAATACAATTATAAAACATTTTTACTATAAAAGAGCTAAAGCCAAATGACATACATATGAAAACTTCCACTGATGAATGCTGTAGTAAACCATGGTGCAGTGTTCCAATGCAGAGCAGAGGGCTTTGGATCATGGAGGAGAGAAGTCAATAGGTCTATGCTCCTTGCCTTGAACTCAACAGATCCATGTCCCTTCCTGTTCTACAAGTTACCGGATAGAAGAATTTGGGCAAGTCACTTAACATCACTGGGTCTGTTTGCTTGCCTACAGAATGGAATAGTAACATTCATTAGGATTCATGCAAGGACTAAATTAGAGGCCACCGTTAAAGTCTTATCACTGGCATAGAGACATCATTTCTCTTTCCGATGACCTCATGCAAGTTATGTTATCCATTTCCTTCCCCCAGAACTGTATTTGGTCCTCTGAATTTGCTCATTCTCTTTGAAAGCACTGTGTGACTCATTTGTTCTAGAATATATTTCTTGTTATATGGAGATTGAGAAGAAAGACGAGAAAGAACAGAAGAGGGTAGGCTACTGAGAATCAGTTGGTTTATGATTGAGAATCTCTATTCCAGAATCACATACAACATATTATAATGTTTTTCTATAATACATAGTAATGTGAGAACCACACACATAATTTTTTACCTTACCTTATTTCATGGTGCCTCTATGGGTTAAAAACGTTAATCTGTTAAAGTATTTCAGATGAAAAATTTAACTTTATTTTGTCCTTTCCTTTGCATGTTTTATATGGAATCTGTTCATTTATGTTTTTCCCATCTGGAGACTTGGTGAATTCAGCAAGTAAGTTTGATTTCTTGAATCGCCTTGTTCACATATGGTTTAATCATATAAAAATGTCAGAAAAAAACAGATTACTGCATTAAAAGACCTTACCTGCTTAAAATAGTAATAATTAATCAAACAAGAAATTAAGAAATCACTTCTTTGGTTGGTATTTATAATTTTTCATCAGGCCCCCAAAATGATCCACTTGTAAAATTACAGACAAATAGAATTTGGATATATTGAACAAAATTCACCTTAATAAAAACCAAATCCAGCTGAAAACAAAGATCCAGAATCTGGAGCCCAGAATAACAGCAACCCCTGCCATTTGAGAATGCCACTCTTTTTTCTGCAAAGTGGTGGTTTTACCACCCACTGTCTGACTTCCACATACAATTCCAACAAGCTTCCTTAAAGTTAAAAAAAGGGGGGGGGAGGGTAAATAAATGCATGTGCCATTGAATTCTATGTTTTGTTTGTTTTCTTTTTTTTTTTTTAGAATTGTGGCACTTTTATAATCACGTAGAAATCAGTTTCTAGGAAGTGTGTGCATGTGTGTACGAGTGTGTGATAGAGGAATGAAAGAGTGAGAGAGAGATTGTGAGAGTAAATATGCCTCAGAAGAATTTTAGAAAGATGCATCATTAGCTGTTAAAAGTGTTCAACTCTGAAGAGTACAATTACAAAAGGAGGGTTCTTTTTCATATTCTTTTTTTTTTACTAGATTTCTTTTTTTTTTACTTTAAATTTATTTTATTTTTTCAGTGTTCCAAGATTCATTGCCCATGCCCCACACCCAGTGCTCCATGCAATAGGTGCCCTCAGGACCCACCACCAGGCTCACCCATCCCCCCAGCCCCTCCCTCCAAGTCCCTCAGTTTGTTTCTGTGTCCAAAGTCTTATCTTTTTCATATACTCTTACACTTTTTTACATTTTCCCACAAATGTTAAACTTAGAATTTCCTACGTAAAGAAAACATATTTCATGGTGCACTTAACATAACAAAACATAGCAGCCTACATTCAAAGGTTAGGGTAATTCTTCCTCCAGGTTTTCCCATCTCAGAAAACAGAACCACCATTAGCCCTTTCACCTACACGCAAAATACAGGTTTGGGTTATCTTCTCTTTCCTTTACACAGTTCTTCCGGTCCATTGGCAAAATCTGTTGGCCCTACCCTCAGAACACACTCTGACTCAGACCAGTTCTCATCTATGCGCCTGCAGCAGCCAGGTCCAGGCCACGTGCTCCTCTGTATGGGTTACTTACTGCGCATGCCTGCTAACCAATCCACTTCCTAGCTTTCCAAAGGGAGTTCCAGGAGTTCTTCCAGCCTCAGTCAATTGCCCTTCTTCAAATGTAAATTACTCATGTCAATCCTCTGCTCAAAAGCCTGTTCACATTTACCATGAACAAAATGCAGCCTCCTTACCACCACCTTTCTTTCCAGTCCTACCTCCTACCACTCTCCCCTTCTTTCATTCTGACCTACATGCCCTTCATCAAGCTTATTAAGCTCTTTCTAGTTGACATGCTAGCATCCCTTTGTGAAGGCTGCCATAAAGAAAGACCACAGTCTGGGTGACTTAAACAATAGAAATTTGTTTTCTCATAGTTCTGAAGGCTAGAAAGGCAAGATCAAGGTACCGGCAGGTTTGGTTTCTCCTGAGGCCTCTCTCCCTGGCTTGTAGACGCTAGCTACCGTATTTCGCTATATCCTCTCATGGCTGGCCACTGTGTACCTGGATCTAATTCCCTTCTTTTTTCTTTTTTCTTTTTTAAGATTTTATTTATTTAGTTAGTTAGCTGCCAGAGAGAGAGAGAGAGAGAGAAAACGCAAGCAAGGGAAGTAGCAGGCAGAGGGAGAAGCTGGCTTCCCGCCAAGCAGGGAGCCCTATGTGGGACTCCAACCCAGGACTCTGGGATCATGATTGACCTGAGCCAAAGGCAAAAACTTAACTGACTGAGCCACTCAGTGGCTCAAATCCCTTCATTTTATAAAGAAACCAGTCATGGGGTGACTCTGTTCATGTTCTCTTTCTCTCTCAAATAAATTAACAAAATCTTTAAAAAATATGTGTTTGGGGTACCTGGGTAGCTCAATCCTTAAGAAGCTGCCTTTGGCTCAGGTCATGATCCTGGAGTCCTGGATCGAGGCCTGTATCCGGCTTCCTGGTGGGCGGGAAGTCTGCTTCTCCCTCTCTCACTCCCCCTGCTTGTGTTCCCTCTCTAGCTATGTTTCTCTCTGTCAAATAAATAAAATCATAAATAAATAAATAAATAAATAAATAAATAAATAAATAAATAAATAAATAAAAATACATTTTTTATGATCAGTCATATTGGATTAGTGACCCATATAACATCATTTTACCTAAAATACTTCTTTAAAGATTTTATTAACAAATACATTCTGAGGTACTAGGGATTAGGAACTCAACATATGAGATTGGAAAGGATGTAATGCAGCCCAGAGCAATGGTCTTTCCTCTGGCTAAAATATTCTTTCCCAAGAACTTTTGCTGTTCTTTCCATTCAGTGCTCTCCTCAAATATCCTTTTCCTCAAACAGGCTGTCTTCTGTACAGTGGCACACAAATGCACTACATTCTATGCCTTACCCTACTTTAGTTTTCTTCATAACACCTCAGTGACTTCATAGCATTATATTCATTTAAAATTTTTCATCTTTTTTTATCTTCACTGCCAGTACACATGCACACACTTGTATCCATGTGCATGCACATACAAACACGGGAATACACACCCACTACACACACATTAATGTATGCTTCATGAAGACAGGGATTTTTATCTGTCTTGCTTATTGCTGCAACCCTTAGGCGTATAATTCTACCTGGAACATATTCTCAGCTCAGCAAATAGTTACCTGATAAATTAATAAATACTTTGAAGACTTTGCAAGAAATATCCATGAGGTTTTTCTAATAGCATAAAGGCAAATGATAAAATGTACACAATCCTTTACATGGACCATGCACAAAACAGAGTATGTATTGATGGTCATGCTCCCCACAATTAATATTTGCTGTTGACTATTTAACACCCAATTTAACAGAATATGTTTTTTTTTTACCATGATTGGTGTCATTTATTAATTACCTACTGAATTAGAGCAGTTGTTCTAAACAAAGGTCAAGTCTATCCTGCCAGAGGACCCTTGGCAACATCTGTCTGTGGTTGCCATACAGGGTAGGAGACGCTACTGGCATCTAGTAGGTGGAGGCCAGGGAGGCTGTTGAACATTATTTAATTCAACAGACAGCTTTCCTCAACAAGAATTACTCTACTCAAAATGTCAGTAGTGCTGACATTGAAAAACCCTGCTCCAAAGAAATTTAAATAAGAATAACAGAAATTCTTTGACACTAGTTCACCCTTAATTTACCCCATGGCATTTTTTTTTGCATAAATCATGGATTCTAAATAATAAAATATTAACATGTAAAAAAATCCTATTCCTAGCCAGCTCTAGATAAAATTACAAACAATGGATTTTTGTCTTAGGAAGACTTCCATTTTTTCTTTTCTGCCTTACCTCCCTTTTGATATATCTTTATCCCTATCCCTTGTCCCTTCAAGGCTGGGATGTCTTCCTACCCAACCCCATTCCCCTAGGGTCCAGAGTTTTCACTAGGTAACCATCTTTATGATAGTTGCATCCTAATAGACACCATACTATATTTACTTTGGTTAAGCCCCAGATTGCTCACCAAACTTTGTCACTTGCCTGTGTCAGCTCAAAATGCTAGAACAGTGGAAACAAACTACAAAAAAAATTTAGCAGGGAAAAATATGGAGCTCTGCATTTAATTTTTATCACCTAAATATCACCAGGAGGAGATCACGGAGATGATTTCACCAAGGTTCATGTTTAAAAGATCTGGGATATTTTATTGACCCCCAAGCTAAACATGAGCCAGAACTGTACTGGAAGTTTAATGCCCTGGTCCAAGAACATGGTAGACCAACCAAAGCTGATCTATTAAGCAGTACCTGGGATACACCAGAAAGTATTGGGAACCTGTGATCATTATGTGAATATTAATTTCTAGGGGTCACTGGCAAACTGCCGTATTCAGAGGAACTATAAGAATGGCCAGGAATCTCAAAATTGTAGTTTATATGGAACAATTAAAGAAACGTGAAGTGCTAGTGCAACAGAAGATAACATTTAGAATAGATAGAATAACAATCTCTAAATGTTTGTGCAATGACTACCAGGAAAAGAACAAACTTTGCTTCGCTTTAGAAGGAAGAACTTATATTGAGTTAAAGTTGTAAGGACGGGCTGGCTGACTTATGCTTAATATGGAAGAATTTTATGACATCTTGGTAAAAAGTGCTGCTTCACAAATAGTATGTTTCTTATTACTGGAAATATGCAAACAGCAACCACAGGACTGCTTCTCAGAGACACTGCTGAAGGGACTCCTATTTTGGGTAGGAAATGAGACTGAAATCTCTACACGCCTTTCCAATTCTGAGATTTCGTGAGTCTAACCACTTTTTTTATTAAAAAGAAAATATTTAACTATTCTCTCCCAAATGAGAATGTATTTGGAATAATATTTTCCTCTTATTCTGAATAGCTGAATAAGATAATCTTGAAAGAATTATATTACCTACCATCTTTCAAACACTAGAAGATTGTGGCAGTAAATAAGTATCCTTATTTGAAGTTGTAACAAAAATTATAATTGATGAAAGTTTTTCTGACATACAATTAGGCCCATTTACTCTAGACACTAGAGTAAGAATACATATAACTTTTAGTCACACAATCTTGCTGAAGTTATCTCTTAATTTTTATTTAAATGCTTTCTTAGATATTTTTTGGAGTAGGTACAGAAATTTTCTGTATTTTTTCATTTGAGAGTCATCAGGGAATAATGAAGAAAACTATTAATTAGACACCAAGGGATAGGTTTCTAGCTCTGTTTTGTTCCCAATGTTCTAGGATTTTGAGCTGACCCCTAGCATTCTGGCGACAAATGACTGTGTCCCTTATGTCATTAATGTCTCTAGACCTCACTTTCCTTAAAATTAGAGTTTATAATAGATTATCCCTGAGATTGATTGATTGATTGATTGATTGATTGATTGATTTTAAGATTTTGTTTATTTCTTTGGCAGGGAGAAACACACTAGAGAGGGAAAACAACAGGGGGAGTGACAGAGGGAGAAGCAGGCCTCAGCCCAAGAAGGGAGCCCAATGGGATCATGATCTGAGCCAAAGGCAGACGCTTAATGACTGAGCCACCCAGGCACCCCATATATCCATGAGATTTCTTTCCTCTCTTATTTTCTCTTATTCTATTACTTGACATCATAGATGAAGTTACTATGAAAACTACTAGTGTAAATCTTAAAGATTTGAACAAGTTATACAAAGGAAAGAGGCCAGAAAAATCCAAGAAATAGGACAGACCCCAGCCACATCTTGGCGTTTTAAGAATTATTGCCACATAAAGGTTTAAATATTTCTGCAGTGTCCCAGTCAACTAATCTTAGAAATGACAGCTTTTTGAGGGTTAACCATTCATGTGGTACTGCGTGGCATGATGGAATCAAAACAGAGGAATGCATGGGATGCACTCATGAATACAAGCTAGGAAAATAAACCTCTGTTATATCATATGTGTTCTTTAATTCCGCAGAAAGACCCCTATCTGGCAGCAGGTGATAAAAGTTGAATTTCTTTGACAAAAGTGAAGACACCATTTTGAAGTGTCTATAGCAGCCTGGAAGTCAAGTCACAGTTCAGATTAATGTCGGTTAGATTACTAATTGGTGCTTCACATCTGAGTTTCTTCAGGACCACATAAACATGACCGTAAAATTACAGGGTAGCCAAAGGCAATACTATGAGGCGACGAGTAAAATAAAAGTTACTATAAAAGCTGCTATATCCCCCTCTTCAACAGATGGGGACAGTTTTCTTTGATCAAAATAAGATTCCAACCTCAGTTCCTTGAGTAACATATGTGTCATTTACCTATTGATTAACAGGGGTTATTAATATTCTTTAAAATTATTAGATAAGCTCTTAGAATTTTTTATTGAAATCTCTATATTACTTCAAAACTTTAAGTAAGTTTCACTCTTTTTTTTTTTTAAGATTTTATTTATTTGACAGAGAGATCACAAGTAGGCAGAGAGGCAGGCAGAGAGAGAGGAGGAAGCAGGCTCCCTGCTGAGCAGAGAGCCTGATGCGGTCCTCATCCCAGGATCCTGAGATCATGACCTGAGCCGAAGGCAGCGGCTTTAACCCACTGAGCCACCCAGGTGCCCAAGTAAGTTACACTCTTGACAGTAACAAATTATAATTGTACTTTAAAAGCTTTCTTAACTTGATGATGGAATAAAGTCATCACTAGGGGTGCCTGGGTGGCTCAGTTGTTAAACATCTGCCTTTGGCTCAGGTCATGATCCTGGAATCCCAGGTTCAAGCCCCGCATAAGGCTCCCCACTCAGAAGGAAGCCTGTTTCTCCCTCTTTCACTCCTCCTGCTTTTGTTCCTCTCCAAATGTGTTTCTAGCTGTCAAATACATAAATCTTTTTTAAAAAAATCACTAAAACAATTATTCCTTAATACTAACATAACTCAATAAAATTAAAAAAGTAAAAATAAGTAAAACAATTGTGCAATTATTTCTTTTTTTCCACAAAGAAAACCCATCCATATTATAATTTAAATCAATAGTTTATTGGCTACTATCTGTACTGTATGTCTCAGATTATTAAGTGACAATCTACAATTTCCTAGCATATAATCTGTGAAAGGTACTACTTGAGATTGAGAACTCATGCTCTGAACCTGATAATGTACTGGATACCTGTTTGCCCCTCCAGATGAATTCCGCTGCTCTCCACCCTGCTTTATGAACCGGGAGGTTAACCTGTATAGTCCTATTAGGGAATTCCAGGGCACTCTGGCATCCAGTTAGATTTACCCATGGGGATTTCCAGCAGGAGGCAGGAAGGAAAGAGTAGAGTGAGGCTCAGGTATACTGTATACCTCCCTCCCCCTGCCTTTCTCCCTACAGAGTCAAATCAGGTTGGTTTTGACTCCACTGCAAGCCATAGAAGGTGGCTTTTCTGCACAATTCTCTCCTTCCAGGTTTGATTATAGCATCCTCTCTTTGTCCCTTCGTGAGCAAGTGGTGTTAACAGCCCTGTTCCTTGAAAATACTGGGTTACTCTGTCTTTCCTATCCCATGCTCTTATCTTAGTGAGCAGTATCTTTTCAAGCCATCCTGGAATTATCCTAATTTGAGTGAACTATTTGGTTTTTGGTGGTGGTGGTAGTGGTGGTGGTTGTTGTTGTTGTTTTGCTGGAGTCTGACCTTATCAGTTCCTTAGGTAAAGCTTAAAAGAAATATATAATTCTCTTTCAAAGGACTTGCTTTGGGACTGGTTTACCTTTTTTAATAATTTCTCTTTTCTATTTCATTAAGTTCAGGTCTTATATTGGTTAATTCTCATTTCCCAACTTTTTTTTCCTTTATTTTGTTTTGCCTTTTCAAAATCATCTTTATTTTTTAATGGTGGTAGTATCTAATATTATACTTTTTTTCCTGAAATCTGTTAATTGTTAGGTTTAATGACATTTGAAAAAATGTTTTCTTTTGTCCAGAAAATCTTTTCCCCTTAATTTGCTTTTTTGATCCAAACATTATCTGGTAATATTTCTTACTCTTTAAGTATTTTAAGATTTTGAGGGGGCCTCCATTTCATTATTTACTTCTAATTTTAGCAATATTGTGTCCTAAAAAGTCTTCCTCCTTTTTTAAATTTAGTATAATTTCTTTGTGGCTAAGTATCTGATCAATTGCTTGTTATTATATTAATTGAAAAAATTATATTCTCTACCTGAAGAATGTAAGATCTATACATCAAACACATGAAGTTTGCTAAAGAAATACTTATTTTTCTGGCTGTAAATTTATCTATTTATGAAAAGGATATAATAAAAAATCTTTCACTATCTTTGTACTTATATAAGGCTTTCCTTATATTTTAAATAATTTTTGTTTTGTATATTTTGTCACTGTGTTGTCATTTTATGCCAAATCTTCATCAACTTAGATTCCTATCACTACACAATGTATCTGTTTATTCCAAGTGTTTTTAACCTTTAATTTTATCTTGTGTAATATTAATATTGTTATTCCTATTTTCTTTTCTTTTGCGATTCTTTGTGTGCCTAATCCCTTTATTAGAAGAAAGGAAGGAAGGAAGGAAGGAAGAAAGGAAGGAAGGAAGGAAGGAAGGAAGGAAGGAAGGAAGGAATTTTTTACTTTTACTATGCACTTGTAAATTCACAGATCTGAATTTTTTTTAACCCTAAGTAGCAATTTCTGATGTTTAATAAGTGAATCTAGTCTATTTACATTCAGCAGAAGGCCTACTGTTGTTGATTTTGTTCCTTTCCCATTACTCCATTGTTTACTACTTATTTACATTGTTGTTTCCCTATTTTTCATTCCCTTGGTTTTGTGAGTTTGAATTTCTGCTCATTCATATTTCCCTCATGTTAATTTAAAGTTTCTGGTGTATTTTTCCATTCCCTTAATGGTTACCATCTCTTTCTCTGCTCTCTTAATCAGACACATATGTCACTGTGATTACTTTAAAAACAAGATACAAACTGCATTCTTGTTTCCCCACCATAATGTTCTAATCTTACCTGCTTCCCCACCTCTAAATATATATATAACTTTGAAAACTTTTACGATCCCCACGTTCTTCCTTCCTTACATAATCCCCCATTCTTTGGGTTACTTTTATCTCGCCCCTCTTTCCCCACATACCAATGGTTTGCTGAGATAATTTGGTGGTTACCATATCAAAATTTCCCTTATGAAATGTCTCTTCTATTTCAAGAGTCTTTATCCAGCACTTAGGCAATATTAGACAGTGTTTTCTTAAAGTGATATGTAGAATATTGTGATGACTTTTACTGAGCATGTGTTATGTGCCAGATTCTCTCCTAAATGTTTTACATTTATTAACTCACTTATTCTTTGCAGCCATACTGTGGCATAAGTCCTAACATTCCCACCCCTTATTCTGTAAGTGAAAAAATGAGACAAAGAGATGTTAAATATTTGCCCGATGTCATAAAGCAAATGAGTGACACAGTCCAGAACTAAATCCAGGTGAGCCACGCAGAGCTTGCACGTACGATTCTTGGGCCACCCTGCCTCAGTCACACTTTGGTCCAGGTTGCCTCTTCATTTTGGTCCAGGTTGAGGTCTCTGTTTTGGTTAATTTGTTGTTTTAGTCTAGTCTTCTCTCACAAATTTTCCAAATATAGGGAATTGGGGGGCATTCAATCTGAGTTCTTGCTTATCCCTGAGATCATGTCTTTCATTCTGACATATGAATGCATCTTGAAGAGGTATAGGATTCTTGGGTCATGGGTCTTTTCTCTATACGATCTATCTACTAGCTTCCAAGAATGCAAATGAAAAGTTTTCCTTACCTTCATTCAGCTAAGAAACTAGGAAGACAGAGAGTAGCCTTCCTCCAGGAACACCATAAGCGTGCTATAAGTGTGCTGACATTCTACCTGTAGCCCATAAGTTTATGGACCAGACCATCACCAGGGTTCCTATCAACTGGCCTGAGCTCTAATGTACTGGAAATAACTTCTCATCCATAGAGCCCCCAGGGCCTAAAAGAAATGGATCAGACTAACAATGTAAACACACACTGTGAGATAGAATTCCTGCATGAGACAGATGATAAATATTTAAAAATAAAAATTAATCATGAACACTTTGGAAGATTCAAACACAGTACCAAAAAATTTTTTTTCTAGAGATTCGAATCATTATTCTCAAACTAAGGCAAATCAGTAGATAGTAAATAAAAGAGTTTGACCAATGAATGACCAGATCAATAGCCAGAAATATCTTAAAGCATAAGAGTGAAAGAAGTAGAAGTCATGTGGGAAGAGATGAAAGAGTAGTAGAAGACCTAGCAGGCCTTTGGAAAGAAAAAATGAGGTGCATGAAAAATAATATCCTTGGACTGAAGAAAGAACTGAAGCTGCACACTGAGATCCAGTCAGTTTTCATATAAAAGAAACACATTTAGGTATATCCTGATGAGTAAGAAAAAGAACATAAAAACTTCTAGCTAGCAAGAGCAAATTACTTATCACAGGATATTTCACTCTCAAACTGAATAGAAAATTAAAGTATGTCCCATCCTAGAATATTCCATAAAGTCGTCTCTCCCATGATTGTTAGACACAATCAAGAGAAGGAAACTCATTCTGCAGGACAGTTGGCCCTGTTTTTAAAACAAGTCAGCATCATAATAAAAGGGACTATGCTTGATGAAAGAAGAGCTTATAGAGGCATAAACACCAGGTTTTTAATTGGCTATTCTTTTGGGCAAAACAGTAGCAATGGTCATTCTGGAATCAACTGGAGAAATTTAAATAAGATTTAGGTATTCCATAAGATGAAAATTTATTGAAATCATAAAATGGAGATGGCAAACTGGGAAAAGCGCATTATAAAACAACAAATCACATGAATACATGCACATGTATTTATATATCATGTATATCCACACATAACACACAAAATAGGTATACACATATGTAAAACTATGTATATATGAAAAACTACATATGAGTATTATATGTCATATAGAGATCTAAGATTGGAAAGGATATGCATTCGAGTTTAAAATGGTGATCTAGAGTTGGTGGCGATATGATTTTTATTTTATTTTCTAATTTTTAGCAGTGCAAAATATTGTTATCATAAAATATGTGTACATAGTATTTGTATTTACATAAAACATATACTGTAAAATGTACTGTATATATTATCAGAGATAGAGGGGGAGGAAGAAAAGAAGGGGAAGGAGAAGAGGAAGATGGGAAGCCATAGGAGAAGGAGAGGGGTGATGATGGGGTGGGGGGAGGAGAGGAAGGGAGGGAGGAAGAGGAGCAGGAAGGCAAATCCTGAAGGAAACTCAAGAAACTCAAGGATCTCCACTGAAGGGAGTGGAGATTCAAGGACAAAGGATAGCCATGTTATGCAATCATTACAGGGTGTCTGGTACACAGCCTACCTATAGATACAGATTGTGGAAATCTTACCTAATGCAAATTACCACAAAATACCATAGGAGGAATATGTAAGCTAACCATCTACGTTTAACTCTCCACACATCAAAATATGTTACAAAAAGTTTCAGAAAGACAGAATTGGATTCAATTTTGAAAAAGAATCCCCAAAGTGCCTGAGTAGCTCAGTCGGTTAAGCATCAGACTCTTGATTTTAGCTCAGGTCATGATCTCAGAGTCATGGATCCTGCACCAGTTTCCATGGTGGGCATGGAACTTGCTTAAGATTCTTTCCCCCACTCCCTCTGCTGTTGCCTCCCCTGCCCCTGCTCCATACCTATACACTCTATCTCTCTGTCTAAAAAAAAAAAGAAAAGAATTCCCAAACCTAGATTAATTATGGATGTCTCCAAATTATTATGCCTATTTATGTATATGCTTGTGGTAAGAGTTTTATGACATCCAGTTCTCTTACAAAAATACCCAAATTTTTACAATACACTTGGACTTTGTTTTATGATATTTCAATAGTTTTAAACATCACTAATTTAGATTTCAGATATTTGAACTACATAAAAGTTTAAGCTGACACAAAGCAATATTTACATTAAAATTGCCCATGAAAAAGAAACTTCTAGACAAGTTCACTATAAACAAAACTGCATGAAGCATGTTTAATTTATATAAATTAAATACTCTTTCATTAAAGAACTTATAATAGTCTATATAAATTGAAGATGCTGCATTCACTTAAACCTTCGTAGATGTCAGCAAGAGCTGGTCAAGATCTTTAGCATTTTTTCCCTGACTTGACTGACTAGGCTAACTTGACAAAATTACTACTGCTATACTAATCCTTTCTACAATTAGTTAAGATTAGGGAACTTTGAATGTTCTTATACTTAAATATATTTGTGATAACTTCAAATTTAGGTTTTTTTTTCCTTTCATGAAGCGCTTACATTCAGAACATTGATATTGCTACATCACTGAGAGAGTATCCTTCTATCAACCCATGGATAAGACTGGATACTATTACCAGCCACATGGTTTGATGGATTTCTTTTCAATGGATTTCTTTTCACCAAATGATCAACTCTAAATAAATTTCCCCTTTTACGTTCTCTAACATTTCATTTTTTAGGGTTCCCAGGAACTAACAAACAGCCACAAAACCAATTTAGGAATACAAATTACTGTGATAAATATACAACGGTCTCGCTGAGGCCAGACCTCTTTGGCTCTGTGACAGCGTGAGGAATCAGATTTCGTGCTATCTTTGAGAGCTTTCTTCTTGAGCCTTTAAATCCTGTCTGTGTGGCACCATATAAGCCAAATGTTCAATCACTTGGGGGCAACACAGCTATTTTTAGTTTGTTATATAGGTAAATACTAAGTCAACAATGTTACCTTTAAAGAACTTTAGTTCTCTTTCAAGTTAGTTATTATTTGTCAAAAAGTTATCAACATACTAAGATTTAGTTCGGGGTCCATCCTTTTGTGCATAAAATTCTTCTGAAGGTATTCAGCTAAATATGGTTCTAATGAAATGCTGGCAATAATGTCATAAAGTAGCAAAAGCTTCCAGGCAGTCTGAAATTTTGTTTTCCAGGAAACGTGAAACATAAACGGTTGGAATGTATCTTGGGATGAGTATCAGTGGTATGCTTATGCAAACAGAGTAGATAACTTTTCCAGTTCACTAATATACTAGATCCATAAGAGCACGTGGATTCAGTTGGCATTAAATCATATTATCTTTTCCTCCGCTTGCTGAATTGAACACCCTGGGCTCTGCCCTCAATTATCAACTCTTTCCCATTCATGGTTAGTCGGAATACTTTCACCTAGCCACACAGCCATAGCTGCCAAAAATGCATGCAGACACACCCTCGTATTCTTAAAATGGATACACTTACAAATTTCAGGAGTTCCCTTGCTTAATGTCTCCAGATTCTCTGCTGTCAGCCTGGCGGCTCAACTTTAAAACAAGTTTGCCATGTAACTTTTCAGAATTTAAAAAGTGTCCCTGTGCCTAAAATCTGGGTGATGGTTCACAAACAACCTCAACTAATTCATTTGTGGGCTAACTAGTTGGCATTTATTCAAACTGGGGCCTTGTTTTGATTTGGATGACGGCAGAACTCTCCAGGAAGAAAAAAAAGGTGGGTGGGAAGAGAGAACCTTGACCCTCAAGATTTGCACAATTTGACCTTTTCTTTTTCCACAGGCATTCTTTACTCCCCATTGGTTTTGGCTGGTTCACACTTTTGCAAAAGGCAGATACTGCGGTCTTTCCCACCAAAGGTGATGAAACCAGCCTCAGTGATCAGACCCCTTCATCCTTAGAACCAGGCCAGCATGGTGGCTATCGTGGGATCAAGGGCTAAAGCCTGTCTGCCTGTAAGAAACAGATGTTCCTCTGGTGTATTTTAATTGAGGCACTTGTGGTCAGCTGCAACTGTGGCACCCAGAGGCCCCCTAATTGTTCCTTCTTTCTTTTTTTTTTTAATTTCTTTTTTTTTTTTTTAAGATTTTATTTAGTTATTTAGCAGGGAGAAACACAGCTAGAGAGGGAACACAAGCCGGGGGAGTGAGAGAGGGTGAAGCAGGCTTCCTGCCAAGCAGGGAGCCTGATGCAGGGCTCAATCCCAGGACTCCGGATCATGAGGATCATGACACAGCCAAAGGCAGATGCTTAATGACTGAGCCACCCAGCACCCCCCGCCCAATTGTTCTTTCTGCAATCCTTTCAGTTCTCATCTCCCTCTCATTGTTCACTTCTTATTTTCTGACTTGACTAATTAGCTGTTCCCTCAATTGGTCGGTGCCTCATCCAAGCCACCTCGTTAGACACTCTGGCCAGGCTACATATGGACACTGTTGGGTCAAAAGCCCAAGTCTGGTAGACTGCAAGCCCACTTCCGAGCCTGGAGCTGACCACTCAGGGCTTTCAGCAAATGAAGGAAGGAAGGATGGAAGGAAGGGAGGGAGGGAGGGAGGGAGGGAGGAAGGAAGGAAGGAAGAAGGGAAGAAAGAAAAAGAAAGAAAATAAGCTAACAATATTTAGCTATGGGAGTAGGATATACTATTCATACAGTGCTAATAAATTATGAATGAGAGGATGTATTTTAGAGGGAGGTTTGTAATTTTTCAAATATGAAATTTTAATCATGTAGAAAAACCTTGGAAACGTTAAAACAAAGACCTCTTCCTTCTGTGTTATAATTTAAAATAGTATTATATGTAGTATGCTCCCTTGTTACAATACTATTTCTCTTGTTCATTGGCTTATGCCTGTTACTACAGGGGTCCTCAGAAAATAAATACTACATCTTTGCAACTGCCAAAAAAAAAAAGATGCAGAGCAGTGGGAGGACACTCTGGCCGCTCCAGGCTGGTCACCGGGCTCCAAAGCCTTACAAAGTGTTTATGATGTTGCCTGCCTTTACATGACAGTAGCTTTCACTCAAGCTGTGAGCTAGATTTTGTTGGTTACTCTTCAGGTTTTTGTTTGTTTGTTTGTTTGCTTGCTTGTTTTGTCCAAGGGATTTTTAGCAAAACTCCAAATACTGGTTTTCATTGATGAAGTCCTAATTTTATTTTCTTATTTTGACAACTTGTATTTTCAGCAACCAGCCCGTTGAATTCCTCGAAATGGCTCTCAGCAGTCTATAAACCCAGTGTTCTGGTGGATTGGAAGAATTCTGTATCTCTGAGGGAGGAGGTGAAACTACACAGATGCCATTCTGCATTTTAGAAAAAGACACCACGACCCAGATCTCCTTATCAAAAAAAAAAAAAAAAAAATTATGCTAAGATAAAAATTCACGACATGGCATAACAAGAAGGAAAGTCCAGGGTCTTTAAGACTAGGGAAGCTGCGCACTCACTACACTGGGACAAACGTGCACGGAGCACCTGCCCTTCCTCAGCTCTCTCAGATAACTGAGAGGTGAGAATGCAAGTAAGATCACTGAGAAGCAAGAATGCGAGTGCACCGATGTTTTCCTAAGCTGACTCTCAGGACTGCCTACTCTCCTCAGGTGGTCTGTGCATGTGTAGAGGTTGGGTTCACATTTACTGCTAAAGACAACATCCTGTTTATGTAGTCAGATCTTTCAATAAATTCACAGATTTTACAGTGTAGTACAAAAGGGAAAGAGTTCGAGAATGTCAGCCCTCTAAAGAAAGCAGATTATTTAGTATTTATTCTTTAAAAAGTGATCCTCAGACCTTGGATATTTTAGGATTATCTGAAAAAGAAACAGATTTAATAGAAGACAAAGACAATGAAATAAAGCAAGTGATGCCAGCTGAGCTTAAAAAGGAACAAGCCAGCTCTATAGCTTGGGTCATTACTCAGTCAGATGTTGACAAATGGGAGAAGACAATTCTGGGAATTTCAAAAAATCATATTCATTTACATTACCACCTCATATTAAGGCACAGCAAGGGTGTGGCTGCAGAGGTTGTTTACTGCACAAATCTAGAGAGTGCTATTCATATGGACAGTATTCATCTGAACTGTATGATAGGCCACAAATCCCTTGGAAATATGCAGTGCAGGAGCTCTGCCTTCTGGTCTATGTAGCCTAAGCACAATAGCATTAAAGGAAACTTCTCTGTTCATAGGTTTCTCTCTCTTCTAGGGTCTCATTGGATACAGCATTTCTGTATAATTCATGGGAGTTTAAGTTTGCACAACAAATAAAAAAAAATAGAAATTGATGTCATTTCTTGACCCAAAGCCACACCTTTTCCAAGGTGATCCTCATCCCATGAATACTGATGGAGGTATAAAGGCTTGATCCTCTCTATCTCGAGACAGCTCAGGGAGACCATCCTATCATGAGAACTTCCCTCTGTGTCAGCTAAGGTCTCCAGTGAGGCTGCATCAGACTCAATTTCTTCCTCTCTCTTTGTTTCTTTCTCTCCCTTCCGCAGACATTGATCTGAAAAGTACCCCCTAATACACCTCCTACACACCAATGTTCATCTCAGACGTTGTTTCCTGGGGAACCCACTCTGAAGCATCCTTGAATTCCAAAACGCATGCTGTCTTTAGCAAATCACACTTGGCATCTTCAAGAAGGTTGTCAATAGTAGATTCAACAACTCAATCATATACAGAACAGACAATCAATACCTTTTCTATTATTTCAGGGAAAAACTACCCCTGCTCTAATTTTCCTTACCTGCCAATACTCCTTTCTCATCATTGATTCTTGAAATCCCTTTGATAATGCAAAATCCCCCATTCTACAATCAGAGCATATTTTAATGAAGATACCCACAAAAGGCAACACAATAAAAAATTACTACAGTGCATCATATGTAGCCCAAGGGGTGGTGGGGTTCAGCTACTGGAAACATATGGGACTAGGTTGAATAATAATACAATCTACAATAATATAATAGATGGATCTATATGCAATCTGGTCATTTTTATCTCTGTGTTGCATCTATGTACTCACAGACATCTTCGTGCATAATGGTCAGTATTTGATAGACTTATTCTCTCTGCCTTCTCTCATGCTTAAGCTGGATAAAAGATTTAATGTCTCTTTCATTCATTGAACATTTAGCTATGCCTATCATTCAGCATGAACATATAACAAAAAATAACATAAAGTCATAAGCTAGCCAGATCTGCGAAGACAATCAGATTCAATTCCTTTCTAATTACGGATTAAGACAAAACATTTTTCTCCCTGTCCTCACCCAGCAGGAGATGGATGAAACCAGCTCTAAATTGGACCGTGTCTTCTTTCCCATTCACTAGTCTAAATCGAATTCATTACAGGGAAATATAGAAATGCATGGCCGAAGGAAAGGGAAAGGTTTTCTCATGCGGTGCCCGCACATAAACACACGTGTGTGTACAAGATTATGCATGCACACGTGCACACATGGTAAGAAGTAAGAAGAATAAATGGCTTGATTGGGTATTTTATGAAGACTTCAGTGATAAGGATCTTGTTTTGTTGGAGAAATTAAAACCCAAAGCAAATATTTGTTCTCAAGAGTCAATTTACTGTATTAGAGGAAGTTTACCGAGAGACCATATACCTGGGACTTTAAAGGGAAAAGCGAAATAGAAGCAAGACTTTATTCCTGTTGTTTGGATGGCCTCCAGCCAAAAGTTATAGAAGCCAGCCACTTCTGGATCCAAGCATTCCGAGTAACCAAGAGTACTGCCTCACCTTTGACATATCATACTGCCTAAAGAAACTAAAAGTAGTCTTTTTAGATTAAGATACTTAGGCCCACTGGTTAAATGTTAATATGATTATATTGTTTTTTAAAAGACACAAATAATATTTAGGGTTTTTTCCCTACCATTTATCAAGGTCTTGAGATAAAAGAAAGATGTTATAGAAAATAAGAAAGAAATATATAAGCTCAGTAGCAGAACAAAAGGGGAGAGCCTGGGGAAACTTAACCCCCACTACCTATAACCTCCATTAGCCTCTCCCCAAACCACCTCAAATACGTGTTTAAAGAAAATGTTGAGTCCATTCATAAATGCAACTTCACAGACCTTCCCTTTCAATCAGA
This sequence comes from Spilogale gracilis, assembly GCA_004023965.1. Taxonomy (NCBI): domain Eukaryota; kingdom Metazoa; phylum Chordata; class Mammalia; order Carnivora; family Mephitidae; genus Spilogale; species Spilogale gracilis. Next base: position 80,129 of record PITA01002963.1, read on the forward strand.
TTACCATGCTAATTTCCAGAGACAACTTTGGCTGTGGCCAGACCACAGGTCCCTCCCTACCATGAGCAGCTCCCAGGTGGAAACTCTGGAGAACATCAGCCAAAGGCAGCGCCACAAATGGAAATGCTACAGAACAGGAGAGTGGCGTATCTGAGACATTGACTTGGGCAAGTTAGGGAAACACAAAGAGGGGAAGGCAACCTGCTAGTTCATGGTGGTGTCAAGCAGGCTGAAGTGTGGTTCTCAGAAGTGATGGTAACAAAAATGCCAAACTGGCTGGTGGAACCCACAGCAAGCAGTTGCCACAGGTCAGCAACAGTGGGAAAGTGAGTAGCATCTTGCCCTCAGAGGTAGATGCACTCATGGCGGGGCAACCAAGACTGGAGGCTCAGGGAATAGTATCACACTCCCTGGGAAAAGGATGATAAACATTAATCAAGGCCCAGGGCCCCAGGCAAGGAGGCCTGACCCAGCTCCCAGCTAGTGTCATTCCCAAAAATTCTTGCCAGAAAGAATATCTGCCATGCCAGGTCACTCTTGGCTTAGGGAGTGGACTAGGTTTGAGCCCGAACATAGGCCCAACAATAGCTACACCTCAAGAAGTCAGGAAGAGGGGGAAAATGAGTTGAACCCTTTTTTTAAATGATCAATATTTTATGGTTCACGTACTAAGAAAAGTTGTCATAGTTATAAAAATTAAGAAATAGTTGGCGGAGTGCCTGGGTGGCTCAGTTGGTTGAGCGATTGCCTTCGGCTCAGGTCATGATCCCGGAGACCTGGGATCAAGCCCCGCATCGAGCTCCCTGCTCGGCAGGAAGCCTGCTTCTCCCTCTCTCACTCCCCCTGCTTGTGTTCCCTCTCTCGCTGTGTTTCTCTCTATCAAATAAATAAATAAAATCTTTAAAAAAAAAAAAGAAAAGAAAAGAAATAGTTGGCTGATGCTACTTTGATTTTGCTAAGTTTTAAGAAAGAAAATACAAATGGTAGCATATCTTTTGGAGAAGCCTTCATCTTGGAACAAATATCTACCTCATTTCCTCCCCACTCTGAGAACACCATACAGTAATCTGATCCTATATTAGCACCCAAATTTGACCCAATGATTACATTCACAAAAAGCAAATATTTCCACTTCTTTGATATTATTCACCTAATGTTAAAAATTCAAAATGTTGTACTTCATTCAGATCAGCTGTCTATATACCTCACTATAAATATTTAAACCAAACCACACTTGAACATTTCGTGAAGCTTTCCCTTCAGATTGTGATGTATACAGTAGGTATACAGTAGCTCGAGATAAACATGATCCATCAACTCAACTGCAGATAAGACAAAGAGCTCTCTCAAGAGCTGAAAACAAGGCTGGCAATGAGAGGGGCAGGGGAAACAAAGCAAAGTTGACAGGGAACTAGATAAAATGGATCTCTGGTTTTCCATGTAAAGAGCCACATTCAGTGAAGCAAACTATGATATGTAAAGATGTGAGGCCTTTTTCAAATGGGACTGTGCCCCTCATAGACTTATAGGTATTAAAGATGGAGAAAATGACTTATGTCTCATGTTCCATCTTGGCTTATGTGGAATTTTATGGGCCCTCCAAAAAAATGGTCAAATGTACTTTGTGTCTTGCAGAGCTGTTAATAGACTCCAGTCTCCTTCGATGTTGATAACTCTACAGTGTCTGCAAAATCCCTGAAAATACAGGGCTTGCAGTCTTCAAGTAAAGAATGGTCAAACCATGGGAATTTCCACATTCATGGGGGATTCTGATGCCCATGATCAGACTCAGTAGATGTCACCGTGGGTGGGAGGACCTGGAGTTAGACTGGCATGCACGGCCGAGGACAGGAAACACTGCAGAGAAAAGGCCAAATGACAACAGAGGTAGAGATTGGCACGTGTGTCTACACGTGGAGCCCTGGGGTTGCCAGCAACAACGGAAGCTGAGAGAAAGGCCTTCAAGGAGAGCATAGCCCTGCTGACACCTTGATTTTGGATTTCTAGCCTCCAGAACTATGAGAGAATACATTTCCATTGTTTAAGTCACTTTGTGGTACGTGAAGCTAACACAACCCACTTCTAGACCAGGTTATCTGACAAGCAATACCCCAAGTCTGGTCATTTCTGGCCACACTCTGCCTATTCAGCAATGTCCAAACTTCTCCACTGTCTGGATTACTGATAAATGCTCTTTTCAACAACTACTACTAATTTTTCCCAAGAAGTTCCAGTTACTTTTTCCACTTCTGGCTCACTCCAAAGAGTTCCAGAGGTTTATGAAATGTTTGGAAAACCAGAGGTTTCTTTTTTCAAAAGGAAAAAGAACTCTCTCATCTTAAACCTCTCTCCCAGAATGACCTTAAAAGGCTTGAAATTATAGGTTATCACGGATAGCTAAAAAGCTCATATTTGAAGAGTTGTCTGGGGAATTTTTCTTCTGGGGCTAGCAATGGGGAAAGGAGACAAGGGACAGTCCTGCTTTAGGTTGGCTCTGAACTGCTGTATTTTAGGCCTGCCTCAGAAGCAACAGTAAGTGGCTTTTCTACAGAGTATTAGAGAAGCAGGAAACATTTTCTTAGGTTAAACCTATTGGTCTAGCCATTAACTCAGAAGGTAGAGTAGAGTTCTCTTCCTATATACATGTGATCTGAGTCAAGTCATCTATCCTCTCTGGATAAATTTATTACGTAAGATGTTGAAATGACTCTTCATAAGTTCCCTTGTACCAGTAAAATCTGATCGAGCCTCACATTGCTTGATCAAATTATTTTCTTAAAAGATTTTATTTATTTATGTATTTATTTGACAGAGAGAGAGGTGGAGATGGAGGAGGAGGAGAAAGAGCAGAGGCAGAGGGACAAGCAGACTGTGTGGAACATAGACCCTGACCTAAGGCTCCATCTCAGGATCCTGGGATCATGACCTGAGGGGAAATCAAGAATTGGTCACTCAACCGACTGAGCCCCCAAGCACCACACTTGATCAGATTCTTTACCCTCATGTTTCCTAAACTAGAGCATTAAATATGCTTCATTGACATTGTTGTTGTTGTTGTTTTCCTCTAGCATTTGTACATATATTTTATTCAAGAGCTTGGTTAGCTTTTCAGCCTTCTGTCACTTCTCTTGACTCTTATCAGAAGAGGGCTTCAACTTTCACCTTTTGCCTATATGTACTTGTGGATTTATTTTCCAGTCACTGTCACATGAATGGAAATCACATTGGTATAGCCTTTCAATCATCAGAGACTGAAGAAAAAGATTTGGAATATGGTTGTAATAGGGGACATTCCCTCTTTTGCCCAAATAAGTAACTCACGGGTGAGGTTACTTGAAAGAAGGGGTGGGCAGAACTGGGCCAAAGGGAGTGAGAAGCTCACACCAAAGTTACTCCCACATGCAGAATTTTGGATGGACTTCTTGGAATGCCAGAGAATTTGTAGTAACATTAGTAATCCTGATACTAAACTACTTGAGTAAGCATACATACCACTCCTTCTCACAACCTGTGCTTAATATGTGATCTAAACTAGCTATTTAGTCTAAGCGGCTCAGAGCCCCACCCTAATTTCTGGGATATGGTGATCTCCTGACAAAATTCCAGCCACAGAAAAAGCCAACAGTGGTTCCCTAGTAACTAGAATTCTCTTCCTGTTTTAATGTATAGAGTTGCACTTATCCAGATCACAGCCAACAGCACATGTGAATACTTAAACTAATTTTTAACTAACATTAAATAAAATTTAAAATTCATCTTTTGAGTCTGGATAGCCACGTTTGAGTGCCTTATAGTCCCTTCTGTCAAGAGGCAACTGTATTGGACAGCACAGATACAGGCTTCATTCAGAAGAGACAATAGATCTCACAAGAAATTTATAAGGGGTTCTGGGTGCCTGGGTGGCTCAGTTGGTTGGGCAACTGTCTTCAGCTCAGGTCACTATCACAGAGCCCCAGGATCAAATCCCACATCTGGCTCCTGGCTCTGGGGGAAGTCTGCTTCTCCCTCTGACCTTCTCCCCTCTCATGCTCTCTCTCTCTCACTCTCTTTCTGCTCCGAAATAAATACATACATACATACATACATACATACATAAGAAATTTATAAGGGATTCTCAGCCTTTGTCTCACCATATGGAGCATCCCTTCATTTCTTATCCAAAAAAAATTGAGCTTAAAATTCATAGTAGTATGGTAATGTCTCTATCATATTTTCTTCCTCCCTATAAAAATATGGAAATAGTTTTGCCTAAGAGATTTTTTTTCAATTTAAACATGATTTTCTTACTACTTTCCTATGCCCTTAGAAACTCAATATTCAAGATCACTGTAAAAACAGCTATTATCATTTTACCACATAGTGAACTTAAAAATGCTCTCTTAGTGTTGGAATATATAGGTAATTTAGTTTTTAAATGTCAGCTATTCTGAAAATATAATAAAGTGCCATGAAATTAGTAAATTTTTAAGCTCTTCCTCCAGATGTTTATAATTTCAAACCTGTTTGAACTTTAAAGTTTTTTAAAAAATAGATACATATGGCAGAGAAGAGTTATAAAAATGTTTATGGCTATCACAAAATAACACATGTATACTTGATATACCCCATTGATATACTATTCCAATGACCATTGACTAAATGCTTCTCTTTGGACCTCATCATATTTTTAACTTTAAATAGAGTCATACTAACAATACTTTAATGATGAAGATATTTCGGGTCAGTTTTAATTCTAAGAAGCAGTAACAATTCTATTTCTAAGTTGTTGGTTTTATTAGCTAAAATCTTAGTTTAAATAAACCAATTCTCCACACACATCTAACTTACAAATGTAAGTAGAAAATATGGGTGCCTGGGTGGCTCAGTGGGTTAAGCCTCTGCCTTCAGTTCAGGTCATGATCTCAGGGTCCTGGGATCGAGGCCTGCATCGGGCTCTCTGCTCAGCAGGGAGCCTGCTTCCTCCTCTCTGTCTGCCTGCCTCTCTGCCTACTTGTGATCTCTTTCTGTGTGTCAAATAAATAAATAAAATCTTTAAAAAAAAAGTAAGTAGAAATAGAGGTCATGGTTATCAGAAGTAGGCCAGACCCTGAGATATTTAATACAACTGGTGATTTGTAATTGATGTCCTACTTCTGATAACCATGACCTCTTTTTCTACTTACATTGTAAGTCAGATGTATGTGGAGAATTGGTTTATTTAAACTAAGACACTTGATACATAAAACTGTACCCAGATGCCCCTCTCCCAGTATAGAGTCCACTAGAGAGTGTAGATGACTCAAAGAAATTGATTACCTTTCCGATAAAAAGACTATGTTCTCTAGACAATTAGTCGGTAGCTTCTTCTTCTTATGTGAAATAACACATTTCATCTGAGTCTCTTAGCTGTTGATGAGCATCCAAGCAGATTAAAATAGATGAAAAATTCATATAAACATGTTTTCCTGTTCATGTCTCTCCTCAAAGAAACACTGTAAAAAAAAATAATACTTAATGAGTTTAATGAGCCCACAGAGAGCTTTAATTTCACAGTGAAAATGGTGTGGACTGGGGCACCTGGATGGCTCAGTGGGTAAGTCATTGATACTTAATTTCGGCTTGCGTCATGATCTCGGGGTTTTGGGATCAAGCCTCACATCAGTCTCTGAACTCAGTGTAGAAGCTGCTGGAGATTCTGTCTCCCTCTGCCCCTCCCCCTGTTTGTGTGCTAGCTCTCTCTCTCTCTCAAAATAAAATAAGAAAAGAAAGAAGGGAAGAGGAAAGAAAAAAGAAAAGAAAGGAAAGAAAAGAAAAGAAAAAAGAAATACACAAGAAAAGAAAAGAAAAAAAAAAAAGAAAAGAGAAAAGTGTTGTGGTCCACAAGCATCATACGAGCATTTAGGCATGACTGAAAAAACTGATATGGGACCAAGAGCATAAGAGAGAGTCCATGACTGAAATTCAATTCTATTTCAATTCAACAAATATTAAATGAGTAGCTATTATGTAAGGGACATGTGCTACATAAGAAATTTGGAGGTTGCATGTGTGAGAATAAGAGGTAAAATTTAAGACAAAAAAATTGATGTTAATTTTTATCGCACATACCTAAGTCAACTTGCTTCTTAAAAATGTGAACTGCTCTCCCCATGAAACATGAAAAAATGGATGCTCCGTAGCAAATTGATGTCACTAATCTGAATTAGATTTAGTTTTTCTAACTTTTCTCTCTAACTTTTCTAACTTTTCTTAAAAAGTTAGAGAGGTGGCCAAGACCTAGATGGCAACGAAACCACAGATATATCAAAATAGATCATGTTAACGTGTTTTTTCCTTTAAGTTGGCACACGTGGAAAGTATACTTTGTACTTTTGCTGAGCTGATGTTTGTAATAGTTAGTTACAATTTTTGTATTAAAATGTACTGTTTAAAGTATTACATATGTGGAGGAAGTTTTCGATGTAAGAAAGACTCTTCACAGATAAAAAATATCATAGAATGTTTTCCTTTTTAGCAAAAATGATATTGTCAAGATACAAAATACCAAATTACCTTATTTAAAAAGAGAACATCAAAAACGTGGGAAAATGTTTTAAATTTTACTGCGAGCCAAATTATACGGGGTAAGTTAAATGTATGTCAGTTGGTTCTTCTCCAGCTCTGAAGCTATGCTTCTCAAACTCTTCTCTGCTTGTGAATCAACCAAAGATTCTATTAAAATGCAGACTCTTAAGGCACCTGGGTGGCTCAGTAGTTTAAGCTTTCAGCCTCCAACTCTTGGTTTCAGCTCAGGGCAGGATCTTGGGTCCTGAGATTCAGCCCTGCATTGAGTTCTGTGCTTAGTGGGGAGTCCACTTCAGATTCTCTCTCTCTCCCCCTCTCGCTCAGTCTCCTCTGTCTCTCTCTCTTAAATAAATAAGTAAATAAAAATACATAAATCTTTTAAAGAAATAAACAAAGTCAAATAAATAAATAAAACGCATATTCCTATTCAGGCGGTCCAGGGTGTGACCTGGAATGGTGCCCTTCAAACAAATTTCCAGGTAAAGCAAGTGCTACTATTCCTCCTCTCTTTGAGTTAATGCTAGACTGAAGAGTATTTTTATGAGCAGTGATTACATGCAAGCTCTTTTCCTTATAGACTTCAATTGCTTCCTTATTATAGGAATCTTTTAAAATTAGAATTTCACTGTTAATTTTGAAATTAAGATCTCGGGTTATCTGTGTGGATTGACAAGAGTGGCCTATGTTTGTGATTTAGGGGCTCATACAAAACTGTCCCAAGAAAGAAGAAAAAAGCTGGCCAATCACAGAGGATGCAATCATCATAAATGGAGTTATTTGGCTTAAAGTGGTTTTTCTGGACAACCAAATAATAATTCCTGAGGTAGTTTTTTAGAAACATAGATTCCCCAGGGTTCATTCTGGCCTAACTAAACCTGAATTTCTAAAGAAGTGATCTGGAGGTTTAAGTCTTGGGTGTTTCTTGCCATCAGGAAAGTTTGCTTCTTTGAGTGTTTTATTTTAAATGTAAATATCACTTACAGAAGTCACCTAGGTAACTGGAGTCAGTCATAATTTATCCAACTGCCTTTCTTGTGACAGCTAAAGCTAGAGCTGATGAGAAAGACATTTGGATCAGGAGACAATTAGTGCTGTCAAAAGAAGGCTGGGCCACAGAAGGCTTAGCCGGAGGAATTCTAGGCAACTGATCATGAGAAGTAGGGAAAAAGAAAAAGGAAATAATAGCTTGCATTTACTAAGAGCTTACTGTGTGCCCAGGACCTTTCTAGATGTCACATGCAATAACTCTTTTGATACAATGTAGGTTCCACTTTTAAAAGGTACGTTCTACTTTGGACCCCATTATATAGATGAGAAAAACTGAAGCAAACCAGCTAGAAAACAGCAGGGCCAGTTTTCAGACCTAAGCAATCCAGCTTCATAGTCCACACTTATAATTGTCTTGTTAAATTCTCCAAACAAATTCTGATAACTTCATAAATCTGCTCAAGGCCAATCATGCCCACTACAACTATAGGTTCGTTAGTATCTGAGAAGAGAGATGGCTTTGAGTCAGTCACAACACTATAAAACTGACTTTCTTAGCTCAAAAATAATCAAAGATTGACCATTCTCTATGGCTTAGTCTACACTAAATGTGTTTTTTTTTTAAGATTTTATTTATTTGACAGAGAGAAACACTGCCAGAGAGGGAACACAAGCAGGGGGAGTGAGAGGGAGAAGCAGGCTTTCCGCCCAGCAGGGAACCCGATGTGGGACTCGATCCTGGGTCTCCGGGATCATGACCTGAGCCGAAGGCAGTGGCTTAACCAACTGAGCCACCCAGGAGCCCCTACACTAAATGTTTTAGTAAATATTTGAGTGTTCATTGAGCACTCACTTCTGCCTAATCCTGGACCAATTAACCAATGATGTTTTAAGGTACATAAAGCCTGCATCTGCCTATGAAGTGTGACAGTCTAGCTGGATATGCACTGCACAGGAATTAGCACAGAGTCAAACGGTTATTTGGGACTTCTGCGGTTGAGACCCATACAGTTTCTAAACCTGCAATCTATCCCCATCCTCTGTCTCCCCAGTAGCTTCACTCTCCTTCTAGAAATAAAAGGCACAGAGGAAGATGACCCTTTTCACTCTAAAGGTTTCCTCTGGTAAAGAAGGGAAGAAACCATCAAGTAATAAAAGCTACTTTAATGGCACATCATCTTAAAGTTTGCAATCGATTGATTCACTGGCCAGTTATCAACTAGAAATATGTTTTATTTGCCCTACACAGCATTTTATTTTTTCAAACAAGTCTGACTTAAGTAGCAGTATTTTAAATATGAGGGTTGTTTTTACAAGAACAACTGAATTTCTGGCTCCTCTTGAAACACTGGAAGAGCAGGTCTGCCCACATATCCTCAGTGTGGCAGAAGCCAACTAACAGGGATCCACTGAGACCTGTGGGTACTGTCTACCAGCCTCTACTCACCACCAGCCCTGGTGGTTCCCTGGACCTGCAGAGTTTTGGGGGCACTGGAAGTTGAATCTCCCTGTTCTATCTAAGTTCCCTAATGTCTTCTGTCTCCTAGAAGAGCTTCAAGCAACTCACTTTATTACCCTCCCAACACCTCCAGGGGCCATTCATGGGAAGATGAAAGATGTAGGGACACAAGCTTTGGAGGTAGACAGACTAGGGTTCAAGGGTGGGCCTGAGGCATTAGAAGACTTCAGGAAATGGTTCGTGTGATAGTTTCACTCCCAGGCAAGTCATGGAGACAAGATGGTTCACCATTTCTCTTCCATTTGATCTTTTCATAATTCTGCCTTGTTCTCCCTAATTTCAGTTCATGTAGCCTTTTCTGAACCTGAAAAAGTGCCTAATTGTTTGTTTCTTCTTTTTCATGCCAAGACAGAATGTTTCCCCTACTGTATGTTTGACCTTAGTTGGGAGTTACTATCTCTCAGCATGACCACTAGTATCTTTAGCTTAATAAAGTGTCTTTTTCCAACCACCAGTAAAATGTCAAATGCATCTGTAAAGGGGAAATCTTACCCTTTGATTTTTCTGTCTATTGCTTCCACTCAGGCTTCATTTTCCTAGCTTAATCTACCTTAAGACTATATAGGTTGGTTAGTATTGTACTTAATGTTTTTACCTATCAAAAGCAATTTGTATTTTCCTACATTCTTCTTGAATAATTTTCTGTGCATAATTTCTCCAGTTAGATTTAAAGATCTTTATGCGCTGAGATGGTTCTTTTATATCTTTCATGCATCCTTGGACATTTAACACAGTGTTAGGCATGTCACAGGTCTCCAATAAATACTTCGGGGTCACTGACTCAGTTTTTGTCATTCCATTTAATTTGCTTGGAATTTGATGTCTATGCTTTGATTTGAGATAATATTTCACTTTATTTACTTAAAAAATAACCAGTAAACAAATTATTATGAAATAACATCAGGAATGTCATAAATCTCTGTCTTTTGTTTAGAATTCTAGTCTGGGACACAACCTTGGAATTACATTCATATTAGAAAAAATGCTCTTAGACAGTAAAACTTTTTTTAAGAAATCTATGAGGCAAGCCTTTGTGCCTTACAGAAACTGCCACCATACCTATTCAGGTGTTTGGGAAACACCTATCAAAGCAGCTCTTTTAGCATGCATCACATCTATGTGTTGCTACATGTTGTCCAAAAGACTAATTCATTGCAGTTTTAAAAATAATAATGCTGCTTTAAAGGGAAAGTCAAAACCAGAAAATGAGAAGAATGGAGTCAGATAACAAGAAAAGCAAACATAGGGGGAAAAAAAGAACAGTGAGAAAAGAAAAGCAAACATAGGGAAAGGGAAACAAGCAAAAGTCACATGTTGAGAACAGTAGGGGGATGAGGGAGTGGTAAGATTCAGGATTAACTCTATACCCCACCATGTTTGCCAGGATATTCTGCATTGCCAACCCTGAAATGCAAGGCCACCTGCACCTATGCCACCCAACTCCAGGGGACGCCATGCACGTAGACTCTTTGGGAACCATGCCTTGAGTTGTATAATGCAGAGGCCTTGAACAATCAGAAAGAGACCAAACCAGTCCAGACCAGCAATCCTGTGCCTACTTAACCAGAATCAGGGAGCCACAGAAAAGACTTTATAACATGCCGATATACTATCTTACAATTCTATGTTCTCTACAGATTTTAACACCAGAGTATTCTCATGGACTTAGAAACATGTTCTCAAATGGAAAGGAGTGGGGAGATGAAGGATATGGGGGAAATGCAGATAGGGGAGAAACAAATAGACATGAAAGGGAGAAAGGAAAGAAGAAAGGAAATGTCTATCTCGAGCATTTTTAAGCATGACATCATGTATATTTTTCCTTACAAATTATTTAACTGGGGTTCATCTTTGAACTTCCTAGTAATGATGAAACAAAAGCATTCATCTTTTTCATGCTCTCTAGCAGTGAGATCTAATCTCTCATCTAATTTCCCTACATCCAACCTCTGGCTCCCCAAATCTATCCTTAATTAGGCCTCCAGTTACCCTCCCAGATCACAGACTGGATCATGTCATCCCTATTCTCCAGCATCCTTTATATAAAGCTTGTTACCCAAAGCTTGTTACCTTGTTTACCTATGTTATTACCGATTCACACAGTCTCTCATTTCATTGACTCAGTTTTTACATCCTAGCCATCGGATTGCTTGGCCAGAGATAGGGCCCCATGCATGTCACAACCATACCTGTGTTTCTATTCATGATCTTCCCTTAGAGAAGCTTTTCTACCTCCTCCCAAAATTTTGATCTCACTCTGTTGCAGAGTGCTCTCCACTACACTGTGAATTTCATGATACTTGGGACCCAGGTCTATTTTCTTCTCATAACCTGATGCCCAGTGACTGGGGACTCTGGAGGGCACGAACAATTTTTCTATTTCTCTTTGTATCCAAGTTGCCTAGTCCCACATGCAATGAATGCTCCAGAAGTATTGGTTGAATTAAAAAAAAAATTATGACTTCCTGCTATTTTTTTCCATGCTCCACCTCAGTTGCAGAATCACTGTGAAATCTTTCTTGATCACAATGCTCTTACCTTCTCCATCCTTCCTGTTTTTTTCTGGCACATTTTTAATTAGCTCTGTTGCAACACCTGGTTCCTCCTGTGTTGTAGCACAAGAGTGGTTTATGTGCCTTCTCCCTACAATTTGAACTGAATTGTAGGTTGGAAGTAGATAGAGTTAATTTAGTACAACTCCTCACCATTGTAGTGGCTTCCACTCCACCACCCAATAGTGTCAGCCATCGAGTCTTTCCTACATCCTAGCATTTCACGCAGCAGTTCTAGACCGCTCTGGATCCCAGTGTTTTGACTTTGTTAAATTACATTTTTGAGTAGAGCCCTGGGTTGTCAGATAGTGAGCCTGTTCAACAAAAGACCAGGAGGGAAACTGAAATAGAGAAGTCTATCACTCACAAGTTTGAAGGAGGTACATGGTGCCACAAGGGGCCACCTGGGAAAGTCAAGGCAGGGCACAGGCAGAAAGAACAGTACCTAGGCTCTTCCCCTTGTTAGGTCTGTGGGTAAAGTGCTTTGGGTTCCAAGGCAGGGCTGGATTGGACAATTCAAATCAAAGCTCCTGGGAGGTTTTACCTGAGAGGGCACAAGGGGCAGGCCTTGAGAGGCAGGAGAGAATGTTAATCACAAGAGACACTGGGGAAGTTACATTTACTTGTGACTTTGTGGCTGTTATCTAGGGCACGTGCTTGCATGAGGGGCTAGCAGCAGTTTAAGGTTGCTCCCAGCCACTGGGCTGAACAAAATGGATGCCAATGCAGCAATATCACTGAATGTCTGAGCTAAATTCTTCCCACCTGGACTCTGTTCTATCCTCCTGAGTGGCACCCAGAATTAAACTTCTTAATCCGGATACTGTCTGCATCCCAGTTGTGGGTTCCTTCCCTTTAATTGTAATATAGACTTGTATTAATATATCCTATATTAATATGGCATTTTTACAGCCTCTTTTTCTTGTTAACCATATATTGACTTTATGATCAAAGTTTGTCTTGAATTCCTACTCATTACATCTTATTGGTTGGGAACAGGTTTCAAACCATAATTCCATGTTCTGTTCCAGCACTGCTGAAAGAATTGTCTGTTGAATGAAACTAATTATGGATTAATATGGGAAAGATCTTGACCAGAAAGATACTATGAAAATGTCTTTCAGTTGGTTTTCTAAAATCAATACAGATGAAAGCCAAGTTCCAGGCGTTCTCAAAGTTTCGTTCTTGGTCTGGCAGCTGCAGGAGCCATACCTGGGAACTACTTGGAAACGCAGATTTTCTGGTCGCATGCCCAACCTACTGACTCAGAAGCTTTAGAGGTGGGGCCCAGAATGCTGGTTTTAACAAGCTCTCCAGTGACTCCAATACACTCTGAGAATTACCACCCTGTCTTATCAGATTGATTATTCTGATGCTATTCCTTTGATTTGCTGTCCTTGCTATGTTTGGCAGGTTTTTCCTTGTCACAATGAAGAGCAGATTTTATTTCCAATATATGAGTAATTTATTCCATTGATGAGCCCAGTGGTCTTTAGCAAATTATTTAAACTGTTAGACCCACTCTATTCTTGTCTGTAAAATAAGCACAATGACAACAGTCCTGTTGCATCGGATTAAGTGCAATATATACATAAAGCCTCCAGCTACACTTAAGGTACTTAACAAGTATTTATTCTTATTGCTTTTCCTCCTCCTTCCATTTTGTTTTCCTCTCTGTGGAATCACTTATTTTTTTAATTGAAGTATAGCTGACACACAATGTTTTATTAGTCTCAGGTGTACAACATAGTGATTCAACAATTCATAATGTGCTGTGCTCATCACACGTGTAAGCTATTATGTGTTCCTATACAACACCGTTACACCATTGACTATATTTGCTTCGCCATGCCTTTTGTTCCTGTGATTTATCCACCTACTTCTTGATACTTCATCTTAATGATCCTGTTTGATTTTGCACAGGAGCATTTTCAAATATTTACTCTTTATAATTCTGATTCAGCTAAAGTTCCATTTGGTCCTGATGTTCCTACTCTCTCTATTCAGTGATTTTATATCTAGGAAATTATGCTTAGTGAATACATGGATATGGAGTGGGTATTAGAGCTAGGTTTTCCATTGAAAGCTCACCTTCAAAAGTCTAGGTTTATTAACATGAGGTTTGCTCATAACTAGAGTCAAGAAGTCTTTACTGAGGGACGCCTGGGTGGCTCAGTTGGTTGGGTGACTGCCTTCGGCTCGGGTCATGATCCCGGAGACTCGGGATTGAGCCCCACATCGGGCTCCCTGCTCGGCTGGAAGCCTGCTTCTCCCTCTCTCACTCCCCCTGCTTGTGTTCCCTCTCTCGCTATGTTTCTCTCTGTCAAATAAATAAAATCTTAAAAAAAAAAAAAAAAAAGAAGTCTTTACTGAGTCCACCCAATGGGTAGGACCAAAAGCATTGGGAATTGGCAATACTACATTTCATTTTCTCATGGAGCTTCCAGCTGAATGGGTTTATCTTATCTAGCTGACTTCTCCCTCTACACTGGAGTTTATTTTTTGGAAGAAAAAGCTACTATTTGGTGACTAAAGGAAGGAAATGTGATGGAAGTAAAAGAGCAATTATGTACAAGCCAGTGTGTCTCCGAATATAAAAACCTGATTTTTAAAAACCTGCCCTTAATTAGTCTATACTCACTAGGATTTCCAGTTGTACAAAATGCCTTGCCCTGCCAGGAACTTCTGGGAATATAAACTTTCCTTTAATCATTACTAAAAATGGAAAAATTCTGTTTAGAAAGAGCTTGATTAACTTCAGTGTTCTAATCATGATTTTAATAAATTCATTATTATTACTAGGTATTCAGAAGTTTTTGGTAAAAAGTCCTGTAGGTATTTTTGTTTGTTTGTTTGTTGTTTTTTGTTTTTTTTCCTTTTTGGTGAGGGTGATTTTGGTTCACTTAAAGTATGCACACTGCAGGCTTCTTGAGGAAAAGTAGAGAAGAGAGGTATGTTTTGGACACCAGTTTAGCACTACCGACCATACGACAGCAATAACAGATACTGTAAAAAAGATGATTGTGGTTTTTCCGCTAAAAAATAATCTAAAGTGGACCTGTTGATTCCAAGGATATGCTCATTGAAAATTTTAATAAATATAGATGTTACCCCTCAAGAAAAATAGTACCAATTTATATTTTTCACTAACAGAAAATAATTTTTTTTCACTCACTAATGCTGAGTTTTGGTCTTTCTATTCCTTACCAATCTAATCAATAAAAAATTGTAATTCGATGTCCTTATTTGCATGGCATAGATGTGTGCTTGAGTGTAATTTTGTGTCCTTATTGGTCTACTGTTTTTCTTTCTGTGAATTTTCTGTTCTCATATTTGTTCTTAATGATATATTTACCTTTTTGTTTACTGCTTTTATTATAATTTTCAAATATTTTTGTAAATTTAGTGTGTATGTCTGTATTTTGGTTTTGTGTCCCAGTGGCCAGTAATAGAGAATTTGGTTAAGTAGAAGATAATATAAATGCACAATGGAATATTCCCCAACCATTAAAAATGATGATATGGGAATGCCTGGGTGGCTCTGTCATTAAGTGTCTGCCTTTGGCTCAGGTTATGATCCCGAAGTGCCAGATCGAGTCCCACATCATGCTCCCTGCTTAGCAGGAAGCCTGCTTCTCCCTCTCTCACTCCTCCCTGCTTGTGTTCCCTCTCTAGCTGTATTTCTCTCTGTCAAATAAATAAATAAAATCCTTAAAAAGAAAAAATTATGATGTGGATCTCTATTCATGAATACACATTCTGTTGTTGAGTTTACATGAAAATAAGATAAAGATTGGCTTGAATTTCTGTTTTCTCATTTGTGTAAAGGATATATATTAATATCCTTATATATAATATATTAATATCCTTAATATAATAATATGAATAGGTGCTCAAAGGACAGCATTTTCCAGATTTGGGGGTATTGTTTTCCAAAAATGAATTCCAGTGTTATAAACTTGAGAACTACTACATAGTAATCTTTTTTTGGTGGTTCTCATAGCATAAGCAGATATTAAAGTTTCTGAAAAGGTCTACAACAGAGAAACATACTTAATATTGTTTAACCTAGCATGTCTCAGGCTTAATTTATCACTAAACTCTTCTCACTAAAAAATAATATATAGTCTGAACAAGAGCTCTATGTAGCACAATTGGAGAAATCTAGTATGGAAAAACATGTACAAGGACATTCACCAAAATGGTAGTAGTTATCTCTGAATTCTGGAATTTAGGTGACTTGTACTTTGTTTTATTCTGATTTTTTTAAAGATTTTTTTAAAAAATTTTTGTCAGAGAGGGCGAGCACAGTACAGGGAGCAGCAGGCAGAAGGAGAAGCAGGCTCCACGCTAAACAAGGATCCTGCTGTAGGACTCCAATCCAGGACCCTGGGATCATGACCTGAGCTGAAGGCAGATGCTTAACCCACTGAGCCACCCAGGCATCCCTACTTTGTTTTAATATCTTTTTCTTTAATGTAGGGATTTTTTACAAATGCAAATTACTTGCATACAAAATAATTTTTACAGTTAGAATAAAGCATACAACCTTTTTAATTCTGATGGTAAGTTTAAAAGAAAACCAAATTTAGGAATATTAAAAATAAATCACCATCAGCTTCAGTGACTTCCTTTGAGAATTTTAGCCAGCATTTGTTTTTTAAACAGATGTTATCAGCATCATCGGGAATTGTCTTTTCAGTCACGTGGTGGATTGGGGCGGATTCTGTCCTAGTCACTTCTCACTCCGTAGAGAATATGCAGTGGCTTCCTGGTGCACTCTCAGCTAGAGGTTCCCCCGCAGAGATCCGCTGTTCCCCGGGCCGAGGAGCTAGAGGGAGATCCAGAGATGAGGAAGGTATGGACTGGCAACCACCTGGGCAGGTTAGAATTACTGTAGACTGCCAACCTTGCCACCCCTGCTCATTCAGCATCTGCCCACTCCCTTCAGGACTGTGTTTGAGTAACCTCATCACAGTAGTAATGTTGTTTCAGGACAGGAGCTAAGTAGAGATGTTATTCCAGGGAAACATCTCTGACTCTCTTCTTAAAATGAAAGTGTCTCACTATTTTTATTTATGTAATTTCTTCACACATTTGCTAAGAGTCCTTTCAAAAACATTTCTAAGACAAGATTCAACGCATGTGAAAATGCAGCTGAACTTGAATAACCTGAGTTCTTCTGGAGAACGTCTCTTCCTCAGCATCTGTGAACAAAACCAAAGACGCAGGTTTTGCAGGATTTGCTCATATGGTGGCACTTAGAGGCATTGCCTTCTGAGGCAAGCAGCAACTTGGAATGAGCTGTGCTGATTCCAGCACAAAGGGTTTTATTAAAACTGTGGGCAAACGACAAATGGTATTCATATCAGAAGCGGTTCTGCCAAAGGCCTTAGGGGCAAGAAAAACTTAGCACAGGGTGGCAACAGTCTCGTGACTCAAGCTTAGTCAAAGTGTTATGTCGGAGTCTTTTAAGGTTACTTCAAAAGAAAAGAATCTAAGTCTCATCTGGGGAGAACAATTGGTACTGGACAAAGAAAATATTAGAGCTACGAATGAAAACAATAATAAGCTTCCACTTAAGGAAAGTCCAGTAAATCAGGAGCCCATTACTTCAGGACAGAACTGTCAGCAGTAATCCCAGTAAATCACTCCACATCCCTGGCCCCACTCAAAGGAGTTTTCAGTGGGTACAATAATTAATTTTCATCGAGAAGGCTGAATGTGCTAGCTCAGCCAAAAGAGACTCAACAGCAGAGCTGAGAAAATTGTGTTATTCAACGTTTACTGACTTCTAACTCAGATTAGGGAATGGAATTCAGGAAGAATTCAAGTTCACATTATGGTGTTTAAAACTTCTATGTTCTTAAAAACCCAGCGCTTCATCTGTGCGATGGTGGGAATGGCAGGTATCTGTGATAATGAAGACATTTCAAACCTCCCATAAAATCACTCACAAATTCCCCTGGGGGTTGTTGATTCCTGCCTTGATTCTAGCACTTTTCTGATATTTCTGTTTGGTTTTGAGGACACAGATCTAATTTTTCATATCTTTATTCTTCTATATACTTTTTTACAGTGAAAATAAAGGGAAAACAATGAGTATCACAAATCAGAGGACAGTATTACTTAAGGTGTTCTTCCCAACTTGAGGCAAAGAGTCGCCTAATCCATTCAGAGCTTTTCAAGGTACATAACGGACGCTCAGGAAGGATGCCTGAAACACAAGTAGATTGATTCTCTTCATAAGCAGGCACATTTGTCCTGCTTTTTGAATTTTTTTTATTATTTTTTCATCATAAGTGCACTCCTTAATCCCCATTCCCTATTTCACCCATTCCCTCACCCATCCTCTGTGGTAATCATCTGTTTGTTTTCTGTGCAAAGAGTCTGTTTATTGGTTTGTCTCTCTGTTTTTTCTTTTGTTTGTTTCATTTCTTAAATTCCACATTTGCTTTTATTTTTACATTGTAGCCAATACATCTAATACATTTGCCCAGCTCTGAAATTTAGATAACTTTTTTTTAAGCTTCAGGAGACTTTAACAGATACCAAGTATCAGTAAGAACGAAAACTTACATTGTCCTGGCAACTTAGTAGTTATTACTCATTTAATCCTCACAAAAATCAAACAAGCCAGTACTATTATTACCCTCATTTCACAACAAAGGAACCAAGGCACAAAGAGTTAAGTAATACGCTTATAGTCATGCAGTGAGTCAGTGGGGGAATCAGGATTTGGATTTAGGCAGTCTGGCCACACAGGCTGCACCCAGATCATCCCCCTGTGTTTAGGCTCAACTGCTCCTTTCAGAAATAGACTCAGTAGGGCTAATACTCCTCCTCAAGTAAGAGCAGGGTCTGCACACCTAAGCCCTAGTCGATGTTCTGATTTCCTAAATTTGGCTACACCCTTGTCAGCTACTTGCAAATAGACTCACAGAGCTGGGTTGTGATATTCATTTAGAAGCCTCCTTGAAGAAGGGATTTAGGAACTCACAGGAATATATGATAGCCCTACTAACAAATTCTTCTTTTCATCTCATCTAGTCACTGCTTCTCTATCACTTTGACTGCACACCGAGGACAATCACCCTCTTCAGAACAGCCCTTCATGAAGAGCCAAGTGGGAACAGAGGAAGCAAATCTGAATCTGACATCAGTTTCATTCCTCACTCTTCACTAAGCTTTGTGAATTTACAGAGAATATTTACTATCTTGTGGCATTAGTCCTCACTTGGAAGATAAATGAATCAGGTAGATTGCTATACAGAAAATGAAAAATGTTGTAGTTTTAAATAAATTGTGTCGCAGAGGACATAGTGTAGAGTCTAAGTGCTCAACAGAAGTTTGTTGCACTAAATAAAGTTTTGGCAAGACATGCAAGGTTTTAATATTCATTTTTTACACATTCTTAAATATGTCTTCTTTTAACCACGAATTCTATTGGCTTGGTTTTCAAGCTGGGCATCTCCCTACATACATAAAAGAAGGATGGAAGGGCCTGTTGGAAATCACTCAACTTTCCCACTTGCATCAACAACATCACTAAATAACCACCCCTTATCTTGTAAAAATAACTGTGGATAGCCCTACAGATAATACTCTTTTCCAAATTTTCAACATGCTGTTCATTAGCCAATGAATTTTCTAGAAGCTTTGAAGAGTAAAATGGTGTCCCATATCTCTAATACTCTAAAGTCATGGAGGTTAAGTTCCCAACTGGCAAAGTGTGGATCATATGGCTGCACACCAAATGTACCAGGGCAAGTAAGAGCGTCTTTGACTCTTGTAGGAAGAGAGAAAAGCTTGGAAGCCTTTCACATTGAGCCCACTCATGATAGTAATGCCCCACAAGGAATTCCATTTTCTACTATAAAAAGAAACACTGGGGAACCAAAGAACAAACAAATATGTACTAAAACTTTTTTTTTTAACTTGGGAAAACAATCTTTTCATTGAATATAGGTTTGGAGCAGAAGAGCATCACAGGTTGCAGTCAGAGCCAACGGGCTTTATCTTAGGCAGTGCCAAACTCCAAGAGGGAAGTCTGGCCACCACTAAAACTTTGAATGCATATATTCTCTCAGCCTTTCTTTAATAGTCACAAAGTGACCAGCCATTGGTTATTGCTGATGTAATATGATCTGGTATATTGTAGCCAGATTTACCAGATTACAATCGTCCTGTTGAACCTGAGGATGAAAAGTTTAGGCTGCATTGAAATATTCTTTATAAATAATTCAGCATGGCCCTTTTGTTCATTGTTTCCAGACTTTGCTTATAAAATGCCCTGTTTAGAATTATACAATCATATTAGTATATTAAAGTCTCTGTATAATTCTACTTTTTAAAAAAAGCTTGTTTTACCTTGTTTAATCCAAATTTATTTAACCATAGAACAATTATTTTATTTTTATTTTACTATACTTTTTCACAAAACAACTATCATTTTAAAGGAGTGTTTAGCAGGGTATGTATATCAGAATTGTTTGTGGAAATTTTTTCTAAAAATACATATGTATGGTTCCCAACTCTAATTGGTGAAGGGATAGAAGAGGGAATTGAAGGATAACTGTATTTTTCCCAATTCACTGGAAATGACACTCAGTCCTAGCCGGAAACCTTAGAGGAAGAGTCAAGTAAAACTAAGCATGAACCAGGCTCCCTCCATTGATTCATGGGAAGCATTAGCCATTTCTCCCTTTATTATTCAAAACAGATTCTTGCCTTTATAGATTGGAAGTTCTACCCAACTAATAATCTGTATATTATAGCAGTTTGTATTTGAGGGCATACCAAAATAATAGCTATTTATTACATAAGACACACCACAAAGGAAAGAACTCTGCAACAAAATATAGTAAAATTGTGTTGTTCTTTCTCATTTAAAAGATGATCACTTAGAAATACAAGGTGAGTTACTCAGGGTGTCCCTCTCCAGATTGACGGAGAGTAGGGAGGATTCTTAGGATTTCGTGAACTCATCAGTGTGGCTCCTGAGGAATGTTGTGGGTTTTGGAGCCTTGCCATTCCAGAATCATATTTCTTCCTTGAGCTATAGCTCTTTGAAGCACTGGGTTTTATCACTTTCTGGTTTCGATTGCTGCTGTGGACTTCTTATGCCTCGTTTTTCCTTACTTGTTATTTCACTATTATTTGAGTAAAGAGATTCTACAAGGCAGCCTCATTTCACTGTCTGATCCAGAAAATTCCTCTTAAATGTTGCTTATGAAATTATTTATAAATAAAATTATTTGTATGTATTACTTAACTCTATGTTAGCCAGTTCTTCCTAACTCGATTGCTTTCCTCAAATCTAGTTGTGGAACTTCTTACACATTTCTGAATTAGAGGCTGTGGAGCTCCCATTTTGAGAGAGAAAAAACAGGAAACCAGGAATGTAAGTCTCCTTTTTAAAAGAGAATCAGCCCTAATTGAAAGAAAACTGTGAAGCCTTTTACCCACTTCTGAGGACATTCTCTTTTTTTATGCCAGCACTGCATTATCCATATTTTCTTTTTGCTGATGGGAGAGGCTACAAGATACACAACACTTAGCACCCAGGGAAC
Source organism: Spilogale gracilis (assembly GCA_004023965.1). Taxonomy (NCBI): domain Eukaryota; kingdom Metazoa; phylum Chordata; class Mammalia; order Carnivora; family Mephitidae; genus Spilogale; species Spilogale gracilis. The sequence continues at coordinate 101,302 of PITA01002963.1, forward strand.
TCAACAAATAGCAATTTTCTAACCATGCTTTAATATAACTGAAATTTTATTCTGTCATGTCTTCCCACTCACTACTCAATGTAAAGAAATAAGGGTTATATCACTATTAATTTTTAAAGGTCTGTTTTTAGATATCTGTTCTGAAAAATTTTAAGTGCTTTTATGAATGCAAAGAATCATGAAATATATTTACATGATTATGGTTATTCACAAATTAATGACAAAAAGTGTAACTTTTAAATTTCCATTTTCTCCCTCAAACCTATATCCTTGCTTCCACCAGTGCCATAAACACTATGATGTTAGTTCCCATGTTTGAACAGCAGCACTCTATCTCTGCTCTGACATGTTTAAAACAAAAATTGTTTTTAAAGTCACAAATTCTGTAACACAACTCAGAGTTTTGTTTATTCTTCAACAAGGTCAACTTTAGAAAAAATGTGCTAGTAGACTATTAATTTTAATTCTTTTCTTCTCCCTCCCCTTTTTCTTGTCTTCTTATCTATTAATTATTTTTCTTCTCCACTGTGTTTTATCTTCTTGTGTCTTTATTTATGCTCTTTCCCTTTAATACCTATAATTTTCTGCTTCTTTTTTGGAGTGGTCAGGTCATTCTGTACCCTACCAAGGATACCAAATAGCATAAAACATTTCTTATTTCCAAGGTAAATAATTTTGAGCACTATCCTACAAATAATGTCCTTTTTCCATTCTCTTATTGTATTTCTATTGGTCCTCTGTAAGTTTCATTCTGTGTACTTATCCTCAGGTAAGGAGATCCTTATAAAGACTAAGGAAATAGCAGGTCATTGACCCGGCTTATTTCCTAGTATGGTGCCAGTCAAAATGCCAACTAGACTTACTGCGGATGAACAGGTTAACACTTCTAATCCAGGCTCCCAGGGTCTTGGAAGATTTCATGTAGTACAGCTAAACTTAGAGGTGATCTTCTAAGCCTGTTCCTTAGATGCCTGATATTCCTAACAAACTCTGTACATTTGTAATCCATAACATCTACTAAAACTAGGACTCTTCCTATTTCTACCCTAACCACCTTGGTTTTGAATGTCTCAGATAACAGTGATCACCATTCTTCCCCTTCTTCCAAACCTGTGAGAGCCGAGACTACTGTGTCCATAAGGCATAACTATCAGAATGGAGAAATCAAGCCATCTCGGTCAACATGACTTAAATATTTATTTCAGGATATTATTAAAGGAAGGTAAGGATATAAATCAGGAAATAACTTCACTGATTGCTGCAGTAAAGTCCTGCAAATTTATTTTAAAAAGAAAAAAATCTGGGCAAATATCTTGCTTATTAATATTTACTCGAGACCCTCAATCCATTGCATTCACCAATCCTAAACTTTTATGTCATGAACTTTGCCTATCCTGCCCTGACCTCCCTCTTCTGAGACATTTCTTTCTTTCTTTCTTTTTTTTTTTAAGATTTTATCTATTTATTTTATTTGAGATAGAAAGAGAGAGAGTCGGGGGAGGGTCAGAGGGAGAAGGAGAAAATCTCAAGCAGACTCCATGCTGACCTTTGAGCCCAATATGGGACTCTATCTCGTGACCCTGAGATCATGACCTGAGCTGAAATCAGGAGTTGGACACCTAACCACTGAGCCACCCAGGTGCCACATCTTCTGATACGTTTCTAAAACAATAATGGTAGTGTTGTCCCTTATTACAGTAGGTTTGTTACATATAGTTTTGATTGATGAGCAAATCTTCTGGCAGTCTTCTGGAGAGGTGACATCTTCTGAGGTTATTTGTCATCTTAATGAATTTGCATATTTTTTAGTAGGGAGAAAAAATGGGAGTAAAAGAACCATATCATTCTCCTCCAAAATCATAAGCAGTGGAATTGTTTGCACATTTTTCTAGATGATTTATCACCTGGGCCTAACTCTGAGCCTAGTAAAAAAGGGAGACGTCTTCCATTATTTCAGGTATGTGAAGTTGGTTTTGTTACATTAGGCAAAATACCGCTAGGCTAAATTTGTAGTTGAATTGTTGTCAATTCAGATACTGGCAACCTTAATGTCTTGGGATTTCTCCAAATATCTGCAGCAGGTTGTCTCTAAAAGTTACATTTGGGCTGTGTTTTTGTTTTTACTACATTTTTATTTTTAAAATTATTTTAGAGGAAGTTGGAAGATATTCCATAAAGGACTTTTAGACAGATGACATTTTAAGGTATAAATTTGTGCTCCTTTTCAAAACAAAATATCTGGGTCTATCATTCAAATTGGCCATTTATTTGTTTTTCCTTCTCTTCACTAAACTAATATCTATGGAGTATCTATTCTGGGCCAACCATTATGAGATGCATTGAAGATTTGTCTTCCCTACTCTCAAGAATAATCTATTATGAGCACCTGGTTGGCTCAGTAGGTTAAGCCGCTGCCTTCAGCTCAGGTCATGATCTCAGGGTCCTGGGATCCAGACCCGCATCGGGCTCTCTGCTCAGCATGGAGCCTGCTTCCTCCTCTCTCTCTACCTGTTTCTCTGCCTACTTGCGATCTCTCTCTCTGTCAAATAAATAAATACGATCTTAAAAAAAAAATAATAACCCATAGGTAAGGATGGACATTTAAAAAAAAAAAGAATAATCTATCGGGATAGTCCTATAAAAGGTAACTTTTATATACCTATTATTTATGTGAACATAGATGTTCTCCTTGAGAAGAAAAGGTATTGCATAATTAAAAGTGGGGTTGAATGTTAGAAAGAAACAGAAGATATAAAAAAATCCCAACTATTTAAACTAATAAAAGGGTTCTTGACTCAAAATTTTGAAAAGGTCTCATTTCTTTTTTTTAAAAAAAGATTTTATTTATTTATTTGACAGAGAGAGACACGGCGAGAGAGGGAACACAAGCAGGGGGAGTGGGAGAGGGAGAAGCAGGCTTTCTCTAAGCAGGGAGTCCAATGAGGAGCTCGATCCCAGGATACTGGGATCAGGACCTGAGCTGAAGGCAGACACTTTATGACTGAGCCACCCACGTGCCCTGAAAAGGTCTAACAGATTTATTTTATCATGTTTCCTCAGAATAGTCTTATAAATGGTCACTTGTATAAACACTTGAGAAAAGTTGTAATTTGTTCCAGGCTAGAAATGGATTCTGACTTCACTCCTCTCCTTCCCACGTACCCCCATGGCAGAAGGCAGCCCATAAAAAAAGTTATATAGGACTGGTGTTTTTAAAATTTATTTGTTGGAAATTATTTTCAAATTAATTTAGTAATCATATCCTGAAGTCCACTTACACAAGGCCTATATCATGAGTATTACTGAAGTCAAAGTGACTTATGTGTTAGCTTTCCCATTGATGTAACTTATGTTTGACCAATTTTCAGAGTTGGTCTTAGCATTTTAAATCTACTGTTAGCTAACAGTCAATTAATAAAAATGAAAATGCCATGTTGGGCAGGTTTTAGACTCAGATTAATACTGAAAAAGCAAAATTTATTAAGATATGGTGAATTACCTCTCCAGTGTGTGACAATCCTTTGTGTTGATTTTTCTCCACAACCCTTCTTTCAAATATTTTGTCTATCATCACATAGGAACAATTCCAAATAGCTAATTTCAGGTCAGAAATTATAGCCTAAGTTCCTATATCCCATAATTTCTATGGAGTAGGACTCACCACACAGAATTCAACCCCCCTACTACTGATTGATTGAAATTCCACAAAAGTTTTATAATTAATTTTATTCAGTTATTTTTGGTATGTATAATCCTGGTATTGTTAACACAGTGTGAATATATTTTTCATCTTTTCCTGGATACAAGTGTTTTTTCAATTTTTTAAAAAGATTTTATTTATTTATTTTTCAGAGAGAGAAAGACAGAGACAGGAAGAGGGAGAAGCAGGCTCCCTGCCAAGCAAGGAGCCTGATGTGGGGTTCAATCCAGGACCCTAGGATGATGACCTGAGTTGAAGGCAGATGCTTAACCAACTGAGCCACCCAGGCATCCCTGAGTGCAAATTTTTAAAAGCCAAAGTAGGAAGAACATATAAGAGTGTTGGGTACATCTAGAGTATGGTAATTAGCATTAAAGAATACTAATGAAAATGAGATATGGAAATTAAAATATAAAAACACATATTTTGTTTTGTAAGAATTTGCCTACATGTGGCTCCACATGCAATGGCTTTTCTGATCATGAACAATAAAAGTTACATGTCAGTTATATTCTCCGTTTGGTTCTTCCCACTATGCATATCAATAGCTATTAAAAAAAGAATATTGTTGAGGTGCCTGTGTCTTGAGGTGCCTCAGTCGGTTAAGTGTCTGTTTTCAACTCAGGTCATGATCCTGGGATCCTGGGGTTGAGCCCTGTGTTGGGCTCCCTGTTCAGCAGGGGGGGGCAGGGGGGAGGTATGGTTGTCTGCTTCCCCCTCTCCCTCTCTCCTCCACCCCACTCATGTTCTATCATTCTTTTCCTCTCAAATAAGTAAATACATTCTTAAGAAAAGAAAAGCATTGGGGCGCCTGGGTGGCTCAGTTGGTTAAGCGACTGCCTTCGGCTCAGGTCATGATCCCGGAGACCCGGGATCGAGTCCCACATCGGGCTCCCTGCTCGGCGGGAAGCCTGCTTCTCCCTCTCTCACTCCCCCTGCTTGTGTTCCCTCTCTCGCTGTGTTTCTCTCTGTCAAATAAATAAAATCTTTTAAAAAAAAAAAAAGAAAAGAAAAGCATTGTCTAGTTCTCCTTTCCCTGAATACAGAGGAGAAATAAAAATTTTTATGGTAATACAATACCAAAATGATTTTGATGAAAGGAAGGTATTTTTCTATCCCCAGAAATTTGTCAAATTCTATTGCAGTTTTAGGGATGTTTACTGAGCCCAAATTCTACAAGTTAAATCCCAGTCTTTGCACCCAGCCTAAAAACCTCTGTAGGCTAGCCAGTTTTAAAGCCCTCTTTGTATTAAGGTTCAGAACAGAAATTGCTCAGAGAAAGCTTAAAGAGTTCTTAACAACAAACTTCTGAAATTTGACTTTGAGGTGAATCTGGAATTCCCAATCCATTCCAGTGTCAAACTATTCTCTGAAATACAGAAACATGTCATCTCTGTATGCCAACAGAAGGCAGAATTTCTTTTCTTTAACATTTTGTTTACTGATATTTATTTATTTATTTATTTATTTATTTATTTATTTATTTGAGATTGAGAGAGAGTGAGTGGGAAAGAGAATTTGAACCAGACTCCACACCAAGCACAGAGCCAAACAAGGGGCTCAATCACATGACCATGAGATCTTGACCTGAGCCAAAACCAAGAGTTGACCCTTAACTGACTGAGCCATCCAGGTGCCCCTGAGAAGGCAGAATTTCTTAAGAGGCATCATTGAGACACTAGAGGGCAGGTTAAAAAATTCCCATTGATAAAGACTCTGCATGGGATGAAGTAGGTGAGAGTCTGTCCCCTCCAAGTCAAGACATTTCATAAGTCTTGTGCAGTTTTCTTGGACAGGAGTTGTGCTGAGATAATTGTGCTGCTCAGGGTTATAAACACTTCCATTAAGAATCTTGTGCTTATGCTTTTATCTAATGTAAGTGCAAACACTTTAACAGACAAAGGAGAAGAAAGCTAATACACCTCCCACTACCCTAAAGAGTGATAAATGATGCAGAGGACAAAGAAAGGAAGGAAGCAGGAAACAAAGGAAGTAACTGACCAGGAAAGAAAGAGAAGTCAAACAAGGAGCAAGAGACTCATAAATAAATACCTCAAAACAAATGCCCAAAGGCTGATGTGACATGCAAATGTATTCCACAGAAATGTGGCTATAGGGTGGCCAAGGGCAGGAGGGAACCAGAATCTGAGAAGAAGGCATAGAGTTAATGCGGAAGCAGGAAGAGAAGGTATATGATATTGGTCTCTAAAATCTTTCAACATACGAAATCAAGCTTTCAATATGCAGATGTTGGTGTAAGCCAGTTTGAGACCTCTCAGAATAAGAAATTCCTGGAAGCAGAAGGAGGAGGTTGGTAATGAAAGAGGTAGAGGAATTTTATTACCCAAAGAAAAGGCTTTTCTACAACTTGGAATTCCCTTCGGGTTAAGCTTGCATGCCAAGAACTTATCCATGCCAAGGGCTTTTCAGAGAAGCTTGCAAGTGAAATAAAAACACCTGTCATGACTATGGGTGAACCCTTTTGGACAGTTTAGCCAAAAGAGATCCCCTTGCTCTGTGGTGGAGAGTGCAACCCGTTACATGCAGTAACTATTGAGAATCCGTGTATAGAAGTCATAGTCTATATGTACCCTCCTTCCAAAGACTGAGACTGGCCTGGCACCTAAAGTATACCATGAAATTCTATAGTCCACAGCCTTTCTCTATCCTTAAAAGTATGTGAATGTGCTTATTATTTGTAGGACCTCTTTGGGAAGGCCAGCATCAACACACTGTGCAGCATCAGCTCCCAAATCCTGCCTCATTACCTCGAACCCCACCATGACTTCCACAAAGGGATGGTCCCATGTGTGATGCCTACAGAGTGCCCTGGTGAAGCCTACTGAACCAGATACCAGACTCTCCCAGGGAAAATTCAAAGTGGAAGCAGAATTAATCTCCTACTCCTTCCATGAGGTGACAGCTGCTGCAGTCTCTTAGGGGCCAAAATGATATGGTCCCATGGACCTGAGCAGGGGCCATTATTCAGACCATTCCCTCTCCTTACTCTAAAATCACCATAAAGTTCACATCAACTGGCAGCAAGTCTATAAGTTAAGTTAATCAGCTTGCCCAGCCTTGGAGAGCCTCATCTGAAAAAAGTGTTTATTGGTTTTGTACTTCCATATTCTAGGCACACTTTTGTTTGATGTCAGGTTCTACAGTTCTATCAGTTAATGTTCCTAATTACAAGCAACAGAAACCCACTACTTTATGGTTGTTGAAATCTTGTGCAGAGTACCTTAATAAATTAGCTCACTTGATATTTACCACAAAAGGATGCTATTATAATTCTGTAAGTACTAAAGCAAACTAAGAACTTCAAGAAGCTAAATTACATGTGCAAGGTCAAAAAATTAACATGCATAAAGCTGTCATTTGAAAACCAATTAAGCACAGGATCTTAAGTACTTAGCCATTTTGAGGAAAAGTATATGATGATTTCTGTTTAGACCCCTGGAGAAAGAGATGTCCATGGATCATCCAATATTTCTAGTTGGAATTTGTATAAACAGATCTGTTTCTCAGAGAAGAGCTCAAAGAGCTAAGTATTAAGTAACTAGAATGAAATCTTTGAATACTATCATAAGCCACTTAGGAATTTTAAACCAAAACCTAGACTCTGTTTCTATCTCTACCATTAATAAGCTGTGAGACTCATAGGTAAAATAAGATTACATATATCTACAATACATATGATTTTTCAAGGACCTTCTCTTTGACAATTTTTATTTGTAAGATTTCATCAAAAAAATTTGCATGTCAAAAATGAAAGAGATTTAATTTTCTTTAGAGAAAAATCAGAGAGAAACATAATCAAATTTCAAGAATTCTTAGTTTTCCTAATGAGTCATCAACATGGTTTACACAAGGGAAGGAAGTGAGAAAATCAACGGGAAGGATAAACCTTCTCTATGCCTCATAACAAGTTCTGTCCCCAATTCAAACAAATCTATTTAGTCATTTAGAAAGGTGACTACATACTATGATAATGTTTCATCTTGTCTGTAAGTGTCTATGATTCAGTCTGTCTCTTAGACAGGTTCAATAAAAATCACCATATATAGAAGCTCGTCAGTGAAGTAAAAGGGAGAACTAGAAATAACTAGAAACAATAAAAGAAAAAAATTGGAAGAATCTGAAACAAAATAAGAGTTAGATACATTACTCTTTCACCCATAAAAAAGTGATTCTATGATTCTTATGGTACATAAAGCTTTATTGAAGTAGAATTTACATACTACAAAATTCATCCATCATAAATATACAGGTCATTGATTTTTTTTTAGTGGACTTATAGAATTTGGGAACATTTCATCACCCTATAAATTTCCCTTAGACCATTGGCAGTAAATCCCTACCCCCACATCCAGGCAAAACTGCTTTGGTTTCTGCCTTTCCTAGAAATGTCATACAAGTAGAATTATACAATACATAATCTTTGTGTCTGGTTTCTTTGTCTTAACATAATTTTTTTAGGTCCATGCTTGTTACAACATATATGAAATAATTTGCTCCTATTTATTGTATAGTAGTATTCCACTGTATAACTATATCACATTTTGCTTATCCACTCACTCTTTGATGAGTGTTTGGATTTTTTCCCCCATTTTTGACTATTGTGAATAATGCTGTTATGAACATTTATATTCTAGGCCTTTGTATTTTAATTTATTTTCCGTAGATACCTTGGAGTGGAGCTGTCACATGGCTCTATGATGGTCACAGCAAAATCTACATTGAAAAGTGATTAAAGCAAAGATATTTGGGAAGCATAGAATCAAAAAAATAACAAGAAGCCAACTCTCTCTCCCAGAATGACATCCTCTTTTCAGGCAAGCGACTGTTCATTCTTCCATGTCCAGTTCTCTTTCCAATGCTCAGCCCAGCAAAACACTTCCCTTCACAGAATAGATCTTTTTGTTTATCGTCCGTTGAAACAGTCTTGTCTTTTCTTAGAAAGCAAGAGAAAGCAAGAAAGCCAAACTTATCACCTCAAGCGCTCCTTCCCTGATATATTTCCACAGCAGAAATTCATGGAATTTCAATTTCTTTAAGTAACAGGAGGCTAGTCAGCTCTTTATGAATTTTGAGGGACTTAACAGAACTACATGCAAATTTCTCTAGCAGTTTTTTTCTCTGACTCCTTTTCTGTTTTCTCTGCCTCTCTTCATCATTTAAATATCCATATTTTCTGAGGGATCCATTGCCTGGCTTTTCTTCTTGCCCTGTGCTTTCTCCAAGATTATCTCATCTGCCATTCTTCACATCCCTGGGACTCCTCACTATGCATTCCCTGACTTCTTATCCTACTTCAAGGCCTATAGTTACAGCTTCCTTTTCAATCTTCTACTCATAACCTATTGTAACTTATCATTTCAGAAACTGAATTCCCCATCTTCATCCACAGACCTGCTCTCCTATCCCATTCTTTATTTTAGGAATTGAGATCACCTTTCACTCAAGCCTACAGCATAAAAGTCATCCTTGACTCCTACTCCTTCCTTGGATCTTTTTCCATATATAACCAAATACCACTTCTGTGGATTCTACCTCCCAAAGCTTGTGTCTGAATCTCCCCTCCATTCAAAATGTGAACATTTGGTTGTGACTGTCTCACCTCTTACCTGGACCACACACCCAACTGTCTGCAGCCTATTGTTTCCATCCTCTGTTGTGCTTCCAGGCTGGCTTTTAGAAAATGAAAGTCATATGTCTACCCATTTTAAAATCCTTCAATGGGACGCCTGGGTGGCTCAGTTGGCTGGGCGACTGCCTTCGGCTCAGGTCATGATCCCGGACACCCGGGATCGAGTCCCACATCGGGCTCCCTGCCCGGCGGGAAGCCTGCTTCTCCCTCTCTCACTCCCCCTGCTTGTGTTCGCTCTCTGGCTCTGTTTCTCTCTGTCAAATAAATAAAATCTTTAAAAAAAAAAAAAAAAATCCTTCAATGGCATCCCATCACTTTCAGAAAAGCAGCCAACAGCTTAAGCATAGTTGTCCATGTTTGTGGTATTGGGTTGCTGCCCATCTCTTGTTTCAATACACTCTGGAGAATCCACCACAGAGAGAGAAAGACCAAATGACATGTAATTCCTTAGAAATATAATGCTGGCTTCACACATCATGAACACATCTTTGTACATGAAGTTGTCTCTGCTTGGTATACTTACCTCTGCCTTTTCCCCATCTTCACACTGCAAATTCAACTTCAGGAAGCTTCCTCTGAATCCCCAGAACTGCTTACATGCCCTTCCCCTGTGCTGTGTTGTTGTTTCTCATAGTTTTTGGACTTTCCCACTCAAGTTTGAATTTGTTTGAGGCATTGTCAGTATTACATCAGAGTGTTAAAAGTACAGAATGCTTAGATTTGAATGTTAAGTTTTCCTCTTCCTAACTCCATTCCTAACTCCATGATCTGGAGGAGTGTTTTGAACTCTCTGTGCCTCAATTTTCTCATCAGCAAAATGGGAGAAATAATAGTGTCTGCTCTACAGTACTATCAGAGAAAAGAAATTAGTTAATCCATCTAAAACACTTCAAAGTTTGGTCCCTTTCTCCTTTTCCTCCTCCTCCTCCCCCTCCTTCTTCTTCCCCTTCTTATTATCCTCTTTCTTCTTCCTCTTCTTCTTCTTCTCCCCCTCCTAGCCCTCCCCCTCTCCCTCCTCTTCTTTCTTCTCCTTCTCCTCCTCCTCCTCCACCTTCTTCTTCTCCTTCTTCTTCTTCTCCTCCTCCTCCTCCTCCTCCTTCTTCTTCTTCTTCCTCATCATCATCTTCTGTATATACCTAGTTCCCAGCTAAGCACATACCCTGTGCGATATGCTGCTTGTGGAAAAAATTCATAAACTAACAATCTTTATAGAGTGAATAGCTAAAATAAGACAATATAATTTTGTTCTCTCCCATCCCACAAAGGCAGAAGTACATAGAGCCAATGAAATCTTGAAGAGTTCCCATGATTGGTAGGGGTGATACAGTGTCACAAGGGTAGGGGAAGAGAGTGTTTCGAAGTAAAAAATATTAAGTTTGGCATATTTTGGAGATGTCAAGGAAACAGAAACCTGAAGCAAGGCAATTTGGGGCCCGGCACTGATATTTTTGAGAGTGGCCTTTTACTGCAAAAGTCACACTGTGCTGGAGATGGAGAGGATGAGTGAACGGTGAGGAAATCAGGACATAGGTACAGACCAGCTCAAGAGATCTGACACCGTATGGAAGAGTTAAAGTATGAAGGAGGTTAAGGAGAGAAAAAGAAGGCTTATGGGTTGAGTTTCCTAACAATACTAGTTCACTGGTTTTCCCTTTTGAGGGGATAAATGTTGTCTTTACCAGAATAAAGAATTGTTTGTCACCTTGTGGCCAACTTCTCTATTTGCTAGTCACCTGTGCCTTCTTAGGAGTAAAAAAAAAAAGTGATAAATCCCAAGGAGAATGTCTGGGGGGGGGGGGTGCTTTTTTTTTTTTTTTTTTTTGCATTTACTTGAAGAAACCCATTGTTCCACTATTCTTGCCGCATTTTAAAAGTGAAGATATAGATGGGGAGAAGGAAGAGCAAGGATGTCACCCACTTGCTAAAACTTGTAAGGAATGTATTAAATGTTTTGAGTCAGAGATATTAATCAAAACATTAGTCAATTTTACATAGCTCATCATGAGACATTGTTAAGTTCAAAAATTCCAAGTAAACTGGTCTCATCATTAAAATAAATACTGAATTTTTAACTTAAAAATGATGTTTTTCTTGAAGCACCTGAATGGCTCAGTCAGTTACGTATCCAACTCTTGGTTTCAGCTTAGGTCACAATCTCATGGGTGATGAGATTGAGCCCCACATTGGGCTCCATGCTCAGGGGGAGTCTGCTTGAAGATTCTCCCCCTTTGTCCCTACCCCCACTCACACTTGCACTCTCTCTATAATAAATAAATAAATCTTTTTTAAAAAAATTATATTTTTCTCCTAATTAAAAAATTAAATCAAACTTCATGTATAAATTACAAAAATTATGAAGTACAAAAATTAAAAATAAAAATTTTTAATAAAATTTTAATAAAAATAAAAAATAAAAAATAAAAATTAAAATTTATTCTATTCTGTCACTTAGAAAAAGGTACTATTGACACTTTAGTATATTTCCAACGAGTATTTTTTCCAACATATATGTGTGCATACACACATACTGAAAATTTACAAAATTTATTGCATATTCCATACACATTTTCTATCTTGCCATATCTCAATCATATCATGGATATTTTTCCATATCTTTGAAAATTTCTTGAAAACACAATTTCTAATACTTATATAATATTCCACCTATTTTATCTGATAATTTTATTTTTATGGGACATTTGTGGGGAGCTTTATTCAAGTTATTTGCCACTATAAATAATGCTGCAAAAAATCTCCTTGTTTATCAGCATTTGATTCGAAGTCTGATGATTTCTTAGGAATGGATTCCTAGAATGAATACAATGTTAAATTGCTCCTTGCCAAAAAGCACACATTCTGTATTTTTTTCCAGGAGTTAATAACAACTGACATTCCTACTACTGAGGAGAGACGAGACCAGTCTTCTTGTGCCTACCCTTGCCAGCATTCCTAGTATCACTTTTCACATGATTCATGAAATATGAATCTAATGTTTAACTGCATTTTCACTTAATAATGAATTTGAACCTTTTGAAATCCATTATAGTCCATTTGCCTGTCTTGTTTTTATATGGATTGACCATATAGCCTTGTTGTTTTTGTAATCATTTTCATAAATATATTACATTAATTTGTCTTTTAGTTTTGGTAGTATTTTATATACTTACAGAGTTAAAAGTTTGTATGGTTAAACTTTGTGCATCTGAACGTTTAAGTAGTTTCAATATTTGGCACTTCCTCACGGCTTTTATTCTTAGAAAGATTTCCCCTAATCTAAATCAGATGGATTTTATTCATATTTTTCTTTTAAAACATGGTTTTATATTTTACATTAACTCTTTAGTCCATCTGACTTTACTTTGGTATATACAACGAAATAAAGTTTTACCATTATATTTTCCAAATATTATCCAATCATCATAGCACAATTTCATCAACTTCTAATCCAACAGTACTTGGCAACACTGATTTGTGAGACCACTTTTCTGGGTAATACATAAATTCGTCCAATCACAAAGGTCTACTTTTAAATTTTTTATTCTGTCCATTGATGTGTTTATTGATTTTAGTATTAGTAAAATAATGTGTTGCCTACTAGATTTAGAGTGTGCTTTGATACCTCACAGGGTATTAATGGCATTTTATTGTTTTAAATGTAGAGCTCCCTGTGCTTTTACTTTCCCAGGAACAGAATCTATCCTCATATTGAATTTCCAAAGCATATGTAGGAAATATAAGTCTTTGATCCCATGTACCATTGAACTTTAAAAAGTGACCTCTTGGTTCCTGGTAAACATTCATTCTCTGTTGCTAGAGATGTGATGGGCCCTTATAGGGGTGGTTAAAGAACAAATACCCCCGAACTAGAAAAGTATCATATTGAGCACACTGCTTCCCAGCCTATGTACTGAAGTGATATAAATGACTAATTTTCAAAAGGAGTATCTTTAAGTTTTCAATAAAATTAAACCATTTTTCTCTCTAGTTTTTCAGTCCATCTGTCATAAACCTTAAGTAAATAAGAAAACAATTTCTTTCTCTTTATCAAAATAGCTAATAAAATATACTCAGTTTGCTAATTGGACCTGTTAAAATAATAAGCTGAACTGTGTTCATACTATTCTTTTTAACTTGATTAATCAGGCTCCTTCTTTAGTATAAAAACAGAAAAGAGTGATTCCAACTCATTTCTCAAGCTGATACTCACAAATGAAATCGTTCTTTGGCAGGGAAAATTGTATTTAAGAGTCAGTTCCTTCCAGGAAAGAAGTAAGAACACAATGGTGATTCACTGAAAATGTACAGCTCTCTTGGGTTGGTGATGATCCAAAGGAGAGGCCTCAAGTGCTTTCTTAAAAAGAAAAAAAAATTACATTCACAGCCATTTTGTCAAGGATGCATTTCCTGAATCACAATATAGCACAAACAAATGCTCTTCTAATATCAGAAAGCTCCATGTTTAGACCTTGCCAGGTCACTTCCTCAATTTCACTGGCTAGTGCCTTTAAATTTCTCTTTCCTTAAATTAATCCAGTCTAAACATATCAGTGAGTAACCATGCATGTGCTATCTAAATGTCAGCATTCTCCATCAACTTGGTAAAATGCTTTCTTGCAAGGAAAATAGAAATTCATATTCCAAATAGACTGTTTTCATCTAAAAACATTAACATTGCTTAATTCCGAAAATAACCCTGTGTTTGTGAGGAGGAAGCAAAGATTTTGGCTTTTTTGAGAGGTCTGCAGCATCTTTGTTTAAAGGTGCTCTAATAAGCAATTCTGAGACTTATAAATTATGAAATAAAAATGTGAATGTGTTAGGGTCCGTGGTCAAAGGAATGAGGCTGATACAAAAGTGAAGGTCAAGCAAAGTTTTATTTCATGCCAAGCATCAGAATTTCACTGGCTGGGCCAGGGTCATCTCTAAGGAGAGAACGACCCCGCCTCATTTCTCAGGCTAGCTTTTATAGGGCAAACCCCCAAACCACAAGCTGACCAGGGTCATGCAGCTGCCTGAGTTAATCTGCATCTCCATTGCTTCTAGAACTGGGAGGTTGAGAGCATTGGGTGTCCGCACAGGGTCCTAAGTACTGGGAACCAGTCACCCATTCTTAGTTTGCATCTCCATTGTTCAAGGTCCAGGATGTTAAGGGAGTTAACTGATTGGGCTTTTGTTTTCCAGGGGCTGTTTGCCCATATTTCCTGAAGCTGTTTTTCTGAATAAACAAGATGGTGCCTTGGACATCTAAATAGGTCCTTACCATTGCATTTATTGAATTCAGTAAGCTCCCTTAATTTTTTTTGAATTGGGAAAAAATTATTTCTGTTAGGTAAAAAAATACATATATATGCTTACAGAACTAAAAATTCTCTCTCCTGATCTCATTTGCAATTCTTCTTATATCATGAGAGACCTTACAGCCTTATTTAACATTTCGTTGTGTTCATGTTTCATGCCTTAAGTCAAACAGTCCACAATTTCAAAACTAGGTCACCAATCCAAAACTTCTGGGAAATTAGTAATGATTTGAAATTTGTTTGGATTGGCTTTGGCTTAATAATAAACTCTCTAGTAATTTCTTCTCAAATAACATTCAGGCTGAATGCCTACATAAGAACTCTTAAGAGATTTATAATGACCTGGGAAAATGTAAGTATTGTATAGGATAGGACAGCTATAATGCTGAATAATAAAATATTAGAATGTGAAAATCACCAGTAAGATAGAAATATTAGATAAAGGAATATCTGGTGCCCAAAGCCTAAACTAACAAAGGAACAATATGGATACAGGCAACAGTGAATGTTGGGGGTTGGGGGGAATGGGGTAAAGAAAGGGTACACTAACCAATATTTTTTAAAACTAAAAATTTTCATAAATGTACAATAAAACTGATTTTTTTCATAAGGCATTCAGTGTTTGTTTTGTCCCATTAATTAGTCCTTACAACAATTCTGTTAATTAAATACTACTGACCTCAAAGCAAGCACTTCTAATCTTCAGTTTAATGACCAAGAAGTTGTCTGTTAAATACCAACTCTGAGGGGCAAGGAACAAAATACTTGATGGTATTCCAGTATGTAGCAGGCCATGGCTTAAAATGAATACAACACTTTTTTCTATTGATCCGACTCGAGTATTGTGTTGACTTTTGCACAGTCACAGATATTGAAATAAATTGTTAAAGATTCATTTCCTAGGTTGTATCTTAAAACTCAAAACCTAATGTATTTAAAATAAAGAAGTTGTATCTCCTAAACTCATTGTTATACTTAACTACTTAACGACCCAAAATCAAAAGAACACACCCTTGAACTCTATTAAGGAGGTCTACCCTTACTCAGACTGCCAGAAGATAAAGTAACTCTTCTCCTGAGGTATAAAGACTATCACCCAAACTTCTATAATATTTATAGTGTTACATTCAATGAAAAATTACCACTGTTTCCAAGAAATGGAATTAAGAGAAAAAATAAACTAAGAAAAGTTACAAGTGATCCAGATTTTTGAGTTGTTAGGCATAGACTTTAAAATTGTGACTAATATCTCTAAGAAAAATAGATGACAATAGAGACTTTAGTCATAAAAATTGAAATCTATAAGGAGAAACTAAAATAGAAACTCTAGAACTTAAAAATAGCTAAGTTGGAAACACAGTAAATGAGTTTAGCCTGTAAAAAATAGTCAAAGAAATAGTGAAGAGAAAGAAATGGAGAAAAAATACTGAGCTAGAAGACAGATTAGTAAACTATTTCCCAACTTAAACACAAAAACAATTGAAAATACAAAATCGAATATGAAACAGAAAGACCATAGTGAATATACTTATATATGTATCATTTGAGCCCCTGAGTGGTAAGAACAAGAGAAGGGGCAGAAATAATATTTAAATAGTAATGATATTTATGCAGACTGACTAAGAAAGAAAGATAGAAAATTGAATTCCTAAAATCATAAAGGAAAGAGGGACATTACTATAGACATTCAGAAAAAAATTATAATGGAATAGTATGAGCAACTGTACACCAACAAATTAGATAACTTCGATGAAATGGAAGAATTTCTAGAAATAATTACCAAAACTGACAGAATAATAGAAAACCTAAATAAACCTATAACTAATACAGAGATTCGATTATTAGTGTTAAAACTCTCCAGAAAGAAAATCCCAGACCCTGATAGCATTTCTGGTCAATGCTACCAAACATTAATTAATACTAGTCCTTCACAAACACTCATAAAACAGAACATTGGGAACATTTCCCAATTCATATGAAGACAGTGTATTAGTCTGATGCCAAAACCAGACAAAGATGTAACAGGAATAAAATAACTACAGACCAAATAGTTCTTATGAATATATAAGGGAAAATCCACACAAACTGAATCCATAAAATTATGAAAAGGTTTATACACTATAATCAAGTGGGAATTAATCCAGGAATTCAAGGTTGGTTTAATACTCAAAATTCAATTACTGTAATATATCATATCTGTAGAATAAAATACAAAACCCATATGATCATTTCAATAGGCACAGAAAGATCATTCGACAAAATCTAACACCTTTCATGATAACAACACTCAACACACTAGGAATGGAAGAAAAATTCCTCAACCTGAAAAGGGCTTCTATAAAAACCTACAACTAACATAGTACTTAATAGTGAAAGATTGAAAAATTTCCCCATAAGACAAAGAACAAATCAAGGTATTAGACCTCACTACTCCTATTCAGCATTGTACTGGAAGTTCTAACCAGGGTAATTAGGCAAGGAAAATAAAGTCATCCAAATTAAAATGGAACAAAGAACAGAATGTTATGTAAGGAAAACTCCAAATACTTCACTAAGACAATACATGAGAATTTTCCAAAAGTTATTACAAATGCAAGCCAAAGATTCAAGAAGCACAAGAAATCCCAAGGAAAATATATACAAAGAAAACTACACCAAAGCACAGTTTTCTGCATCACACAAAAACAACAGCAACAAAACATCTAGTAGCTATACAAAAAAGACACTATAAATCAAGGATAAGCATTAGGACTGACATTATCCCCTGAACAGAAAGGATAGAAACCATAAGAAAATGCAATCAGAGCTTTAGAATTCCAAAAGAAAAAACTGTCTAGAATTTCATACTCAGCAAAAACAACTTAAAATGAAGGTGAAAAGAGAGTGTTTCCAGACAAACAAAAATTAAAGAAGAAAAAAAAACCTATTTGTTAAAAGGTCTAAGAAAAAATAATTGTAGAGTTCTTTAGATGAAAGGAAAATGAGCCCAGATAAAAACATAGAAATGTAGTAAGGAATGGGGAGCAATGGGACTCCCAAATACATACATACTTATTGGTCATATTTACTAAAGCAAAACATATGCATAACCTATGAACTAGAAATTCCACTTCTAAGTGGAATACCCCTCAGAAATGTACACCTATATGCACCAAAAATGTATAAAATATGAACAGTGGCACTATCAAAAGCAGGCAAATACTGGGGAAAAAAATTCAAATGTCCATCAACAGTAGAACAAATAAAGAAATTGTGGGATATTCATATAATGGAAAACCATTCAGATATGAGAAAAACACCCTCCACACACAATAACATGAATAACATTCAAGATGCATCTTGAAAACATAAAGAAGTACATAACTATATGTCTCCATTTGCATAAACCTCCAAAACAAATCAAGCCTCAGGGCTGCCACATATCAGAATAATAGCTCATTGGAAGTGAGCAAAAAGGGGTTGTAACGGTCAACATCTTGCTACAGGCAGTGGTTATATGGATAATAGCCTGAGACTATTATTAGATCTTGACCTCTATTCCTATTTGGAAGTAAAAGGCCCAGTAAGCTCTTCTTCAGGGATCGGTTTTGGCCCTCCTCAAAGTATTCCCATCTCAAATTTACCTGAAGTGTGATTTTCCTTCAACATTTAATGTAAAATCAATTACTCTTGATTATGCCCCTCTTGCATGGGACAAGAAATATCATCTTTCCAGTTAAAACTGTGAAATCTGGCTATGTGCTTATGTAGATTGTTTTCAGAAAGAAATAGGATGTCGATGGCTATCCCTAACATTCATTGCACATGGCTACAGCAGAGATTCAAGCCAAACTAAGTTACTGCTCACTTTGCAGGATTTGTGTTCCATCTGCAATAGACAGGGCGGTTCCCTGCACCCCAGGGCTCTGCATGTGGGCGCAGGCCCTGTAATCTCGCATCATACAAGCCCATTATTCTGGTCTTCCATTTGGAATTACTTTGCCCACACCCAAATTAGTACTGGGAGGGAGGACAAGTGGGGTTGGAGGTGGGGGGCAGAAAAAGAGAGGCCCATGGTTTGTAGGACTATCTTTGGAGGGCGTCAGGTGCATTGCACATGCAGGAACCAGGGGCCATGCTGAAACCATTGGTTCTGCCTCAGATAATACCCCTCCTTTTGAGGTTGGGTGTGATATGTCTCATCATCTTCAAGCTTGTTTGTTCTGGCTGCAGAAAACAAGTTCACACTCTTGCGAGAGAGTAAGTGAAAGAGAAAAAAAATTCCCTTTTCCAGTGTCGGGCGAGAGCCAAACTCTTGGCTGCATTTACTTGACATTTTCCGGCTGAGGCTCCACCTTCCCGCCTAAGCTGTGTAAGTAGAATCAGAAGCTGATAAACCTGCCCCAGAGGGGACACTATGCTTTGAGTGTCCATGGTCCTATAGGCCAATGGCAGGCCTGCCTCCACTCCTGAAATCTGGCTCAAATAACAAGGTCAGCCACAAGAGTTTTTCGTAAGAGGTCACTGATATATGGCTAAATACAGAGATGAAGACTTTGTTTGAAGAAACTCTGAGAATCAACCATTCAACATTATTTAACCAAACCACCATGCCGAAAATTGGAAATAAAACATGGTTTTCATTTAATAAGCCATTGATCTGCTAATTACAGCCCCTTACTCTGGCTACTAGTGCCTTAACATATTTGCAGCATACATTCTCTATGTGTGACACATTCTCCCCAGATACCCACCCAGACATAATGGTCTCTCCATGCCCTTGCTTGTTACCCTCTCTATGAGGCCGTATTCAACCACCCTATCCTAACTCCTGGTTCCCCCTTATTCTGTACGCTTTTATCTTTTCTTACAGCAATTGTTACCTCAATAAAATAATGTATTTATGTCCACTGTTCATGGCTATTCCCTCCCTTTCAAAATGTGAGCCCAGGGTAGAGGGTAGGGCGGGGAGGGGACAGGGACTGTTCATTTATTGATTGGTTTATCCTAAGCACCAGAGCAGGGCCTGGACCATAGTTGCTGTGCAATAAATATTTTTAAATGAATTAATTACTAAACTATGAACATTTCCTCTGAACTCAGAAACTTGATAGTTGCTAAAATAATAGAACCCAGATGTCAAAAACATTGTCCTCACCTCGTGGATTCATTCACATGGACTCTATGGCAAGTAGACTTAGCTTTGCAGGCTCCTGGACCCAAGCCCTAGACAAGGCACAGAAATGTTGAGAAAATGGTAGGAACTAGTATTTGTTTGATGCCTTACAATTTGCAAAACACTTGCACAAACATTTTCTCATAAGATCCTCACAGAAACCCTTCGAGGACAATTATATTATCCATATTTTTAGATGAAGAAATAAGAATCATATCTTCTAATTTTTTCCCACAGTCTCCTTGTGACTAAGTGATAGAGTTAGGACTTGAAAATGGGCCTTCATCTGGCTCTTGATTGATATTTTTATCATCCTTAGCTTCTCCAACAATAATAATAAAAATAATAATAATAATACACATCATGAGGAATCAACCACAGATACATACTTTTACTAAAGATGTAGAAGAAATCACACAGAATTTGGTAAAGGACAGACAGGCACTTCCAAAAAATTACATCATGAGGGTTGTCAATAAACTGAGTTTACAATAAAGCTTATGACATAACTCCAGTCACCTTTCATGTTGTATACTAGTGAAAGATAATGTCGATGTATTTGTCAGACACATCAGGTCCCTTATGGAAAATCTGACTGATATCTGTAATATGTATTTGAGAAAGAGAATTAGTGAAAGAGAGAGAAAGAGAGAGAATACATATGAGCCAGGGAGGGGCAGAGAAGCAGACTTCTCACTGATGCGAGACTCAATCCCAGGACTCCGGGATCATAACCTGAGCCAAAGGCAGACGCTTAACCAACTGAGCCACCCTGTCACCCTGTAATATATTTTTTAAAAGCAGGTTAATTTCTAGCAACCATGACAGTTCTGGAAAATGTCCAGAATTTAGCTTCTGTAGATATTTAAAATGGGGGGGGGATATTTTTATACATATAAAAGCTTTCATTATGCCAGCATTTTCCAAAAGGAAAAATTCCAGTACTGATCATCTGAACATTGACTTGAGATTATTGAACTTAAGCAAAAAGTCATTTTCTGAGGTAACAACAGGCTAGGCCTCATCTACAAATTCAAAATATCTTTTATATTGATTCAATTCACATATATTTATTGAGTACTTCATAGAGGACAACCCCTTACAGAAGAGAGAGAAAACGAAGATAAGCACTACAGTAGTGTCTGTTTTCAAGGAGTCTCAAATCTCCTGGGAGAATAAAATAATACCATGTGTAATTATGAAATAGAGAATCATAAGTGTCATAGAAAGAGATGAAGTGCTGTGAGGATTCCAAAATTAAACAGGTCAGATCTGGTTGAGATATTTAGAAAAGGTAAAAGGGACTGGATTTAGTCTCTTGCCTAAAACTAACAAATATCCAAATATTTGCAACAACTGTTTTCATAGACCCTATCAGGCAACAGAGGATGGTAATTCCTGAGAGACTGAAAATAAGCAAGGCAAGCCACCTGCTGCGCTGCCTTCCTTGAGAGTTTCCAAGTAGCCATGCAGGCAGAGGGAACCCAGTGGAACCCAGTGGATTCCTGAGTTGAAGAGATGAGATTGAAAGTCCAATGGACAAAAGTGATTAGAATTTGCAAGACAGGGTGCAGACCATGGGAGAGCTTCACAGATAAAGAACTCCAGAAATCTAGAAAGAGGTCGCCCTTGAGTATTTCACAGAGCTTCTCAGCACATGCGTGTGAGGGAACCACCCTAGGCCAAGGAAGGAGCCCCTAACGATCACAGGGACACATGGCCCATGCTCACACAGGACTGAGAGTAGCACCTAGTCCCACCAGACAGACAGAAAAACTACATAATTCATGGGGCCTAGGGTAGACTGATTTGAAGTGTCTTGCCTCAGTGGTGGTGAATAATTAGCTCTAGACTGCCCTAGCTAACAAATCCTAAAAGCAAGAATAAAAGAATCAAACTGTTTCCAAGTATTTTAACTGCATCCCAGAACAAAGTTTAATAACATTTACAGGCATACAAAAATATCCAATACCCAGGAAGGGAAAATGTCAAAATATTCTAAACAAAGAGAGAAGCCAGACTCCCCCCCAAAAATGAGCATATACTGTATGATTCCATATATATAAAATTCAAGAATGAGCAAACTAATCCATAGAGACAGATCAGATCAGTGGTTGCTTGGAAGCAGGGGAGGGTGTGGGAGGGGCAAATAGGAAATAGCAAAGGGGAACTATTCTAAGTGGCACAGAGAAACTTGGCGGTAATGGATGCATTCATTATTTTTATTGCAGTGATGGTTTCTTAGATATATACATATGTCAGACCTTTTAAATTGTACATTTACATATCTACAGTTTATTTTATATCAATTATAACTCAATAATGCTGTTTAATTTTTTATTTTCAATTAGCCAACATATAGTACCTCCTTAGTTTTTGTGGTAGTATTCAACAATTCATCAGTTGCATGTAACACCCGATGCTCCTGACAACATGTGCCCTCCTTAATATACACTTCTCTGCTTGGATCCTGTAGTCATGTGAGTTCACAAGAGAAAGGTATATAATTTTATTTAATGAAACACAATATATATTAAGAAAAATAACAAAGGACAAGTGGGAAAGAAAAAGTCATATGGATATCCTTAAATGGTATCTTAATTGGGGAAAAAAAAGAGTAGCCTATGAGGCACCTGGGTGGCTTAGGTTAAGCATCTGACTCTTGATTTCAGCTCAAGTCATGATCTCAGGGTTATGATCTCAGGGTTGTGGGATCTGAGGGTCACTGAGAGTGGAGTCTGCTTAAGACTGTCTCTCTTCGAAAGATAATTATCATATGATCTCTCTGATATGAGGAATTTGAGAGGCAGAGTGAAGGGTTGTGGGAGGGTAGGGAGAGAAAAAAATGAAACAAGATGGGACCAGGGAGGAAGACAAACCATAAGAGACTCTTAATCTCAGGAAACAAACTGAGGGTTACTGGGGGGTGGGGGAGAGGGATGGAGGGCTGGATTATGGAAAAAATTAAAATTAAAAAAGAAAAAAAGAGTGTTTCTTCTTTTCCCTCTGCCCCTCCCCCCTCACTTGCACGCATTCCATCTCAAAAAAAAAAAAAAGAAAGAAAAAAGAAAAAGAAAAGAGAAAAAAAAGAAAAAGAAGAACCTATACTGTAAAAGGTTTTGTTTTTTGCTATTTGCTTGTTTTCCCTGAAAGATTATATGATCACAGTTAACACTTGATGCAACTAAATTTGCTAAATTTGGCCAGTAATGTTTCAACAAGATATATAGAAGATTCCAAAGTGTGAAGATTATTTCAGAAGCTATCATATTAGCCTCATTAGTGAAATGAAAGTTAACCAGAAACCAAACTCCAGGATCAAAATTGAGGTATGATTGACAGAAATTATCCCAAGGAGTTGACTGGGGAAGAGGTAGTATTAATTGGTTTATATTCATAGAAATATTTTCATTCATTTAGTAGTGATTTAGATGTACACCAGCATGGTTTACCTTAGCATAGCTTAAATGGGAATTTGCTATTACAACTGTGGAGGAAAGGCTGTTTCTAATTTCTTAGAAAGACAATTTATTCCCAAACCATTGTTTCACATAAAATGTTCTGTATATGCATTTTTTTAGGATCACCCAAGAGCTCTGTTTTCTGGATTCTCATTCTTTGCTATCCGTTCCACTTTTTAAAATCATAGCTGTCAAATATGCATAAAGTGTCTATTGAGAAGTTTATTGCATCACTGGGAGATTAAAAGGACTAGAGTAATTTCCGAGCAAAGAGACCTTATATCCTGCCAGAAAGAATCATATCCAAATCAACAGATGTCATCGATTTTTTTAATGTATATATAGTGTTCCAAATTTTGTAACTAATTTGGCAGACAAGGATGAATATTATGTTTGAGAAAAACTAAGTGAGAGAGACCACTGGATTGATGTATTATCCAGAAAATTCTGGGAGAAAAAAAGGCTAATTTAGAGTCCATTTAACTTAATAAATGAAACCACCAACAGTTGTGGAATTAATTATGTGAACACTCATCTCTTAAAACTTCACTCTGGAACATAGTAACAAACAATAAGGAGTTACATACACAATATAGGCAGGTCCTAGTTGTAGCTCTGAGTCCTTAATAGTGCACCAAACACATTAGTTAGAAACAGTTAACCCTAATCAGTGGCTAAACCTAAATCAGTGAATTCCCAGTTTCCATCTTCACCTTAACCCCCATCGTACAACAACTGCTACCCTTTACTATAGGAAAAAATAGTATAGTTTTTAAATGAGTTGAACCGAAGATCTGAGATGTTCTGGACTCAGGAACAAAGGCAGAAAGGAGGACTGGAACAAGGCTCATGAATGAACACACATATACTAAGTAAAAGTTTTACACACTAAATAGTGAAATGAAACCTGCCTTCACCTTTACAGATCCAGAATGCCACCTTTCAATCTTATACCATCTCTGAACTTCTACCAGATTGGAGAATCTACTCTGCTCTGGAGAAAGTTAATGTAGTCAGGAAAAAAAAAAAAAAGCCTGATATGTAGGTTGCAACCCCAAACCTAGATGGTTGCCCACTTGCTTTACAATGAGTCCTTCCTGCCAATGAAATGAACTATGTACAATGGGTTTATAAAGCGATCCTTACCTAACTTCTAAGTGTGAATGAATAGCCAGGGATCAACAGACATTTGAGTAAATCCTCTAAAATGAAGAAGAGAAATCACGTGAGGGAATCAGAAGAAAGTGAGACGGTGGAAGTGGTAGAAGAAAATAAAATGAGAGAAAAGAAAATAATTATATCACCCACCCTCAGAGATAAGGGTATTACATTTGAAGTTACCCAGAAAGCTCCACTGAACAATTTATATGATTACATTGATCACTATTGCATCAATAGAAGACTTATTTAAAGTACAGGCAACCTTCGATAATTATGAAATTGTGTTATATTTAGGGGCTAGCTTTTTTTCCTCCCTCAAGGTATTTTCCATGAAGTCAAATGATCAAAAACAAACAACAAAAACCAAGGCAGGAAAATTTTAAGTTAAAAATTCCAAAGAGAGGTGGCGCCTGGGTGGCTCAGTTGGTTAAGCGGCTGCTTTCAGCTCAGGTCATGATCTCAGAGACACGGGATGGAGCCCCACATCGGGCTCCCTGCTCGTCGGGAAGCCTGCTTCTCCCACTCTCACTCCCCCTGCTTGTGTTCCCTCTCTGGCTGTGTTTCTCTCTGTCAAATAAATAAATAAAATCTTTAAAAAAAAAAAAAAAAAGAACTGTTTTCCCTGATGTTACCCACAACTGGAGAATATTGACATTTTTTACCAAACTCATGAGTAAATTAGATCTCTTTATTGTTTCTGGATTTCCCTAATTATATGAAATTAAAACCTACCAGGAATACTTGAAAATGGGGCCAAGAAAGAAAATGAACAATAGAAATCAAGCTAAAAATGAAGTATATGTTAGATTATCAGACACTAACTTTAAAATAACTGTGATTAATTTGTTAGAGAGTAAACGACAAAATAGAAAACTTTGCTATCAAATTAGAACTATAAAACATGACCTAATGGAAATCCTCTGACC
This sequence comes from Spilogale gracilis, assembly GCA_004023965.1. Classification (NCBI taxonomy): domain Eukaryota; kingdom Metazoa; phylum Chordata; class Mammalia; order Carnivora; family Mephitidae; genus Spilogale; species Spilogale gracilis. The sequence goes on from PITA01002963.1 coordinate 126,652, forward strand.
CAATGACAAATTAATAGCATAATTAATTCAATCAATTGGTTTCAGAGCAGATGGTTTTGAGCTGAGGAGAAATGGGAGAGCAATTCAGGAGAAACTACTCAAACCAGCTCATGAAGAAGAAAAAAAGAAAGAAAATATATACATGCATACATACGTGTGTGTGTGTGTGTGTGTGTGTGTGTGTGTCATGCAATGAAAAAGCCTAGCATGTACATACTCTCCTCTTTATCCATAAGGGGGAAAGAGAGAGTAAGGTAAAAGTAATATTTGAAGAGATAATAGCTAATTTTCCAAAGTTGATCAAAGTTGCTAAACAACAGCATGAAAAATCCCACAAATTCAAAGCAGAACAAAGTAAACAATGCCCAGGAACATTATAGTAAAACTGCTGGAAAAGGATAATCTTAAAAGTAGTCACAGAGTAGCGCCTGGCTGGCTCAGTGAAAGGAGCATGTGACTCTTGATCTCAGGGTTATGAGTTTGAGCCCCACTTGGGTGTGGAGATTATATACATACATACATATATACGCTTTAAAAAAAATCAGTCATAGACTGTCAAAAATAAATAGACAGGAGTGGGCTAAACACCCAAATCTTGGTTTCAGCTCAGGTCATGATCTGAGTTGTGAGATTGAGCCCCACATGGGACTCAGCACTCAGCACAGAGTCTGCTGGAAATTTTCTCATTCTCCCTCTCCCTCCCCTCTGCCCCTCTCCCCACTCAGAGTGCACACTCTTCAGATAGATAGATGATAGATAGATTGATTAAGAGATAATAGATGATGATGATAGATAGATGATAGAATCTTTAAAAAACAAACAAAATCATCACCTTCAAAGCAGCAGTAAAACTTAAACAGACCCCTAGACAGAAATGATGGAAACCAGATAATAATGGAACCATGACTTTCAAGAGCTCAAAGAAATTAGCTGCCAACTTTAAATCCAACACATTTTGGTACCCTATCAAATAGTGAAACTAAACTGAGCTAAAAACGGAGAGAGAACCTTGCAAGTAAAGGGAAAATAATTTACACCAGACGTATGGCAATTGAGAATGAAGGAAATCTAAATCAATATGACAGTATAAAACGAAAATAGTAATGTTGTGTGGGGTTTAAACTGTATGTAGAATGAAAAGGACAACAACAGATAACAGTAATAAAAGGTGGTGAGCGATCAGTGGAGTTCTAAGATCTAAACATTGTACAAAACTGGTTACAGTATTCATTCATATTAGACTTTAATAATTAAAGGAAACATGTTTTAACTTAAGGCTAACAACTGAAAGAATATATAACTGCAAAGCCACTTCAGAGGAAATAGGAAATTTAAAATCAACCTGATTTAATAAACAATACACTTCTAAGTAGAACATCAGTAAAAGAAGAAATCATAGTAGAAATTACAAACACAACAAAACATTATACACCAGAGTAAAACTTGGTGGGATACAGCAAAAGCCTCGTTTGGAGAAAATTTTCTGACCTCTAATGCATATATTAGCAAAGGAAGAAATGCAAATATGACTTACCTCACAGTTAATTGTGTTGGAGTTAAAAGAAGGAACCAAAACAAACCCCAAAGAAGTAGGAGGAAGGAAATAAAAAGTTAAAAGGAGAAATTAACAAAATAGATAACAAAATATAATAAAAATCTCCAAAAACAAAGATTGATTCTTCTATTGACTACTGACTATTGAATAATAAGAGATATTATGAATGACTTTGTGCCAATAAATTTGAACATTTAGCTGAAGTAGAGAAATTAAGTGGAAACACAGCTACCCAAAATTTATACAAAAAGAAATAGAGGGATGCCAGTGTGGCCCAGTCAGTTAAGCATATGCCTCAGGCTCACATCATGACCCCAGAACCCTGGGATCAAGCCTAGCATCATGTTCCTCCTTACTTCTGGGCAAGGAGGCTGCTTCTCCAGCTCCCTCTGCCTGCCAATCCCCCTGTTTGTGCTCTTTCTCTTTTTCAAATAAATGAAGAAAGAAAGAAAGAAAGAAAGAAAGAAAGAAAGAAAGAAAGAAAGAAAGAAAGAAAGAAAGAAAGAAAGAGAAAAGGTGAGCACTTGTGTAGCTATCAAAAAATCTGCAATTAAAAGCTTTCCCACAAAGAAAATTCCCTGCTCCCACAAAGCACTCAATGACAGCACTCAATGATCCCTCAAGCAGTGACTCTCCAAAGAGCTTAGAAAAGCACAGAAAATGAATTTGATAGCAATCACATAAAATAGCTTGGAGGTAAACAGTTGAAAATAAAACTGCTTTCAGAATATGTCCTTTTATCATTGCATTTGAGAAAACATCTTTTCCTTAGACTGGAGTACAAAGAGAAAGTACTTTTAAAGCTTTTTCTACTTCTCATCTAGTGTACAAATGACCCCTTCCCTTTTTTTTTTTCTTTTTTGAGATCAGGCTTGTAGCTAGCAAAACTACTAGAGTTTATTTATTTATTTATTTTTACCTTTTTGAGTGTAAAGTTTTTTTGCTTGTTTGTTAAGATTTTATGTATTTATTTGACAGAGAGATAGATCACAGGTGGGGGGGGGAGCAGGCTCCCTGCTGAGCAGAGAGCTGGATGTCGGGCTCCATCCCAGGACCCTGAGATCATGACCTGAGCTGAAAGGCAGAGGATTTAACCCACTAAGCCACCAGGTGCCCCAGTGTTAAGGTTTTTAAAAATATTACAATAACACATCAGTTGCAGCAGAGAAATTGATAGCAGTGAGAGCACCGGGGCCCTGCATAAATGTTTATGTTTCTAAGGAAGCATGAGAACAAGGAGAAATGTTCCTATGAAAGTCAATAAGATGTATTCAACAATCTCCAGATTGATTTGCAAAAAGTAGGTCCATGTGAATAAGTTGGTCCTACAGACCTCCAGCTACCATCCTGTGAAAAGGTAGAGTAAATACATAAGTTAATTATGTCTCCGATTTGGCCAACTGTTACACTGAATTGAAGGAGGTCATAGTCTCTCAATATTTTTCATTTTGCCAGGCTCTGTTCTCAACAGTGAGCTTAAGTTTACATTGTCAATTACCTGCTCCCTGCTGGAAGTGCTGCAAACCTTACTTATATTAAAGACCAGATCTTTGGATTAAATAGAAACCACTCACTCCGACCTGCTGCTAGTGTCTGGGTGCATCAGCGTCTCCTGTTCTTTTTTTTTTTTTTTTTTGGTAAAGATTTTATTTATTTATTTGTCAAAGAGAAAGAGAGAGAGAGAGAGCCAGTACCAGCAGAGGGAGTGGCAGAGGGCGGGGGAGAAGCAGACTACCCGCTGAGCAGGGAGCCCAGTTGGGGGGATGGGGGACTCAGGGACTCCGGGATTCAAGCTCAGGACCCTGAGATCATGACCTGAGCCAAAGGCAGATGTGTAACTAACTGAGCCACCCAGGTGTCCCCACATTCCCTTGTTCTTAAATTCTTGAGATTTTGATTATTTACACAATCTTTTTTGACTAAAATATGTTCATTACATTTCTATAACCACACTTCTTTAAAAAGCCCTCCCATGGGGTTTGACAGGCTGAAGTCTTTTGTGAATTGCATATCAATAAAACTACAATTGAGCAATAATTTCCATTATATATATTTTAGATAATGTGAAGTTAATTAACATTTCATTGACAGCCTCACTTAAAAATTACTTTGATTTTTTTTTTAAGTTTTAAGATGATATATTATCATGAGAAGTCTCTGGAATTCTCTTTAAGAGAGATAAGCACCATCCCTCTGATGTACCTGATAGATAAAAATCTAGATGCACAAAAAAGCCAAATGGAAACTGGCATCCACATCACAAAAGTAACCAAATTAGGGAGCTGTTCTTCTTGTTTCCTTTGTGCTTTTACAATATCTTACAATTTTTTAAATGTGACTTTACCTACCACATTTCTGAAATATACATAGTATGCCAAGTGTTTCCATAATTAAATAGCCAAAGAGAAGCATTTATTTGTCAAGTCTGAATGGTGATAAAATTTTATAACAGGTATTGTGACAATGGAGGAACAAAAGATACCCTAAAATCATAAATATATCCAGCCCTGGGAACCAAAAGAATAATCAAAAGAGTAATAAAAAATTACAAGACTAGGGGCGCCTGGGTGGCTCAGTTGGTTAAGTGACTGCCTTCGGCTCAGGTCATGATCCTGGAGACCTGGGATCGAGTCCCACATCGGGCTTCCTGCTCGGCGGGAAGCCTGCTTCTCCCTCTTTCACTCCCCGTGCTTGTGTTCCCTCTCTGGCTGTGTTTCTCTCTGTCAAATAAATAAAATCTTTAAAAAAAAAATTACAAGACTAAATAAAAAATATTTACATAGTATTATGTTAATCAACAAAATATTTTAAATACTTATAAAAGAAACTGTTTTGACACTAAATTCCATGCAGCAGTGTTAAGTAAGCCTCTATATAACTACTGCCATTTTTCATAATATTGCATAATAAGATAGATTCTGTTAGCATTTAATGATCTGAGTCTAACACTGTAATCTAGCATGTAATCTAGTTAGCAACCAACAACCACTTGTCTGGTGACTGATAGGAATCATAGAGGAAGTAGAAATCTCTCTCTCCTTTCTAAGAGTTGTATTGATTTATGGGAGACGCAGAGTAAATACTACTAAAACAAAACCAAAGAGAGACAAAAGGTAAAACGTAAAAATAAGACCTACTCTACATTTGCAATTTCAACTTCTGATTAATACTCCCAGACATCTATCCACCCATCTAAATCATGCTCTTTCCTCAAGCTCACACTTTCCGTGTTCTGATGCCTTAGCAAGTGCTGTTTCGGTTTCCCAAGATGCTTTTTTCGGTTTCCCAAGATGCTTTACCCATCTCAGCTAGCTCTTCACCTCAAAAGCTAGCTCGCTACCAGTCTTTTCTGGCCCTTCCCCTGCAGCTCCCCTAGCACCAGCACTCATCATGGCGCCATCTGCCATCTTCACCTGTTTTGCATCTCTCTGCTGACAGTGATGCTCTCAGGCAGCGGCCACAGTCTGTCTCAGCACCTCCAGCATCTGGCATGGGAAGCAAAAATGCAAACCTGCACCCAATCACACTCAAACTCGGCATGATGGGAAAAACCAGCATTAAATACTGTGATGCCCATGTCTGCCAGATGCATTTGGAGCTGAACAGGTCATGTGATGACGGGGAACTGCAGAGGTCCCCTTGCTGGAGTAGGAGGCAAAGGGCATGTGTGGCCTTCTGCTCCAAGGACAAGCAGTCACTTCTCAAAACCAATGAGGGCTTTGCTCTGGGAGCATATTGAAGACAGGTCATTGCAAACATACCCAAGAATGGGTTTTAATGATAAACCCTGTTTTCAAAAATTCAGAACCACTCACTAATTGTTCTCTCTGTCTCAGTTCCACTGGCTCACAGAACAGTTTTCAACAAAAACTTCTTTACTTTAAACTTCTGAATTTGTGGTAAGTTTCTTTTAATTCTATAGCATATTTGAGATTATTATTTTAAAATAAATTCACTACCATCCACACACATTTCTCAAGCGATCTTCAAATAACAGCAAATAGATACATTGAGATGGAATTAAGAGGTACAGAAAAGCTTGAGTATTTTCTATTCTACAAAAGTTTATAACTGTGTGGACCATTTTCCTTTCCACAAAAATATGGATTCTAACCTCACTGCAGTTTATAGTGATATAGCTCTAAGTGAGAACTTACAGAAGAGAACTGGATGAGTCTTTAAGCACTTTTCAAGCCCCATGACTTGATTTTAAAATAATTTTTTGTCATCTGATCTTCTCCAAACCACCTAGGAAAGAGGTCACCCCAATAATCAACTAGGAAGAAATGAAGTAGGACTTTATTAATTATATTTTGTTATTCTACTCCTTATGAATATATTTAGTGCTGTGTAATGTCAGTTTAAAGATAATATGCTAAGTCATTCACTAAATTTATAATTACAAAAGTGTTATTTTTAGGTGAACTTGTGAATTATCCACTTATATGAACAAGCGAAGGTGATCATTTCCAATTTGTATGGTAATCGTTAGGGTTACAAATGGAATTCATTTTTTCATGTTAACAACTTGGGACTCATACCAAATAAACTTGAAACAGCTCCAGATGTCAAATAAAAAATACTAACCAACATACGTTTGTTATGCTGTTAGAATTTCTAGCATAAAACGGTACCATGTTCAAAGATCTACATGCTAGTTAAGAAAACAACATTCATATAAACAACATATCCAGAGTTCAGTAGGACATCTGTCCATGAACTCAATGAAACAGATGCTAAGCATCTAGGATTTCAGAAGTGAGACCACCATGGCTGAAACTGTAAGGAAGACTATGGGTTTGACCAGGGTCTTAGGTAAGTTGTAAAATTTAAGAAGGGTAAAGGGAATGAGTGGCACAGTGTAAGGAAAGAAATGCATGTGTCAACAATGTGGTATGTACAAATCACTGTGAGTCTCAAAACATACAGTGTTTCCAAAATTTATTAAGCGATAGGCCCTTTTGACATAGAACATAATTCTGTAATAACATTACCGACATAGGAAATAATCTGTGATTATTATTAACAACAACAACAAAATATCTACTGAGCACTGTATTTTTAATCATCCCAGTAGCATCCTTATGAAGGACACTATTATTATGACTTCTTTTTCCACTCAAGGAAATAGAGTCTCAGGAAAGTGATATTCTCAGGTTCACAGACCTCATAAGTAGCAGAGCTCAGATTCATGTCAAAGTTCACAAACTTGACCAATTAGTGATCACACTGCCCTGCCCAGAACAGTTCTGTTCTCCTTTGATTTCTTAGAGTCTCACCTTCAACTCCCAACTGACTTATCAAGAACTTCCTTCCAAAAACCACAAAAAGCAGTTTAGTTGACTACAATTTTATCCTTCTCCTTACAGCAATAAGGCACTTAAGAAATCACGTTCCAATGCATGTACTGAAGTTTTTTTGGTGAGTTCACAGTTGGCTTTATGTCAGCCTTCACACATCCCATGAGCACTTAGTTACTCAGTCTATCTTGGAAATTTAGAAGTGTGTATATTTCAGAGCCAAGCATATTATGTTCTTTCCATTTCTTGTTCATTAATTTTTATTTTATTGATAATGTTCTGCACCACACTGTGAACAATCTCTTTTCTGGGAAATTATAAATACTGATCGGCAATAATGTCAGGGACAGTCCTCAAAGTGTGGTCCACCACTGTCCCTTGCATCCCTGAGCTTCCCCCATCCCATCTGTATTAAGATTAGTGCACCCCTTGAGATGGGCATTTATAAACTTTTAGAGCAACTTGAGAGAGTAGTCTTATGTTTAAACTTAATATTAAATTTGGGGGATTATGCTTTTGTTTTTATGATTACTTTTGATAGTAGTTTTATTGACTTTTACAAAGATACCAGTCTGCAAAGATGGGGGGAAAGCTAGTCCTCTACCACAAATAGTTTGAGAACCGCCAAGGTAGGAGGTGGGAAATGCTTTAGAAAGCAAATTCTCGCCCATGCCAGACATCTCACCCCAATATAATTTTCCCCTAGAATGCCAATTTCAGATCTTCTATCTGAAATTAACTACCAAAAATTCCACTTTAACTCTCAACTTCTGAACTGAAAATGGGATGTAAAAAGAAATGAATTTTTTTTTCTATGTTGTCCTTTTTCTCTTTGCCCTTTATGTAGCTTACCTACATAGTTTCTATAAATCTATGTATATTATAGCTATAAGGAGTACCATTAAAACCAAGATAGCTCAGAAAACTTTGTTTTTGAGGTTAAATTTCTCCCCTTAAAATGTTGATGTCATGAAGGGATGCATGACTTTCCACAAAATGGCTTTTGATGCTGCTGTCAAAAGTAATGTCGTGAGTTGATTGAATGATAGCAGGGTGACATTTACTATCTTTCATATCTTACACTGATGCAGAAGGAAGGGACAGAAGAAAAATGTGAATGTAGGAGGGTGTCACTCAAAAGAAGTGGGCTCTGAGAGAAGAGAGGATGATTTGTCATGTTACCGACAGCTACCTTCCAACAGCATGCATAATGGGAACCATGAGCCAGAGGCAGCAGATGAAACCAGTCTAGAGAAAGGAGAGCACAAAGTAGTCTTCGTGAATGTTACATCACCCGTCCTAAGGGGGGTGGGGTGGGAATGCAATAAAATGTCCAAAGAAATCCCTGCAGAGTTACCTACTTAAATTAATTGTTCATTATTCTATTTTGATTGAGAAGTCAATGCCCCTCAAGATCGAAAGGCTGTGGATCAAAATGTCTCCTCCTGTATTGTTGCAGAAAGAGATCAGAAAACTGAAAGAATTTCAGGGAAGGCATTGGTTGCATTTCAGTACTAAAAAATGGAACTGTTTTTTGTTCTTTGATTTTAAAATCTGCTCAACTTTAATTAGCCTGGGAGTGATGTGGCTACTTCATTGCCAGGAGAGGGCAGGCATGTGTGTTGGTGGGCACGCGCGCATGTGTGGGAGGCACATATAATATACATCTTTACACAAAACCCTGTGTGTCATCTGTATCTCTACTTTTCCTTTTAGTTTATATGATAATCATATGAGGTCTCATACCGCATTCTAAAAATAGCATTTTTTTTCCTCCCAGTCTAAAACAAAGGCCACAGTAGATATCCAATTAAAAAAAAAAAAACTAAACAATCCAAATCATGAAGGATTATAGTTACATTGTATTCACCAGCCAAGAATACATCACACTTTTAACCTACAGAATAGTTCTCCTTCCTATAGTAGTTGTACATTATATTATTCACTCTATGAGATGGTTTTGCTCTGAGTTCCCCTGTTCTCTGACAGCTGTGTTTACACAGAAGATGCCTTTGCCAAATTATTTGTTGCCTTTTGTTGTTTAATGTTGCTTTCTTCTTATATGGCATGTTCTGAATTAGTCTTACTCATTCCTTTGCTTCTTCGCATAGCCTGATTTCCCTCCCATTTCTGCTCTTTTGTTTTTTGCCATTCTGGTAAGATTTCAAGGGTTGTAAAACAAACAACTACGTTAACTGTATGTCACCATGTTCTTTCTTTGAGCAAAAGCATGTCTACTCCTTGCAAGGAGACGTGAATTGGAAGATTTGAACCCTGTCCATGCCTCTGTTAGAACAACCCATCCCGGCTCATCTCCACTCAACCTACCTGCAGCCTCCTAACCAAAAAGTCTCTCTGGAGCACTTGCCTATTATATCACTTTCTATAGAGAAATCAGTGCTCACAGATTTTCCCCTTCCATTTCAGGTCTAACTTTCTCTGCCTTACCACACACCTAGGACAATCCTCTCCCACCCTGCCAGCCCAGCACTGTATTCACTCCATTGTCCAGTCTGTGTTTTCCACTTCAGGCAAGCCTATCTTACAGTTTAGCAAATTTGGCAGCAGCGCCCTTGCCTCTGGGAGGTTGTTTGTGTTGTTCTCCTCCTCTGGAATGTTCTTTGACTTCCTTGTAGTTCAAGAACTCTCTTCCCCTTGAGAATCTTTTCTATCGCCTTAACACTTCCTTTTTTTCTTATTTACATCTCTTCACCATCAGTCATTTCAAGTACATTTGTCATATCTCCTTAATTAAACTTTAACCCATCAATTTGGTGAAAGGAATTTAGAAAAAGAAAGATTGCATGGTGCTCATACGGATGGATGTTCAGTGGGCAATTTGATTTTTGCTGGTGGAAATATAAATTGAAACAATCTCAAAGGAAAGGAATTTGGTGATGACTATTCAAAATGTAAAGCTACCCTTCAGCAATCCCACTTCTGGGTATCACATGAAAAGAATAAAGTTCCAACATAGAAAGATGCATGTACAAGAATATTCATTGTTGTTTTGTTTTCTGTGACAAAATCTATAAATATCCTCAATATCTATAGTAAGAGATTGATTAAGTGAATTGTAGTATATTCATACTATAGTATGTATAGTCAGTTACATTAAAATATTTTGACCTTAGAAAACAGAGGATAAAAAAACAAAAAACAAAAAGAAAATACAGTACATTGCTGAGTAAGAAAAACAAGTTAGAGAGCAACATACATAGACAATGGCTGAATATTTATAAAAACATACTGAGTAGAAAAGCATTCACTTAGTTAACATGATTACTTGGTTTGGAAGATAGAAGATTGAAAGGAGAGACATGAGGGGAAAAAAGACTAAAACAAAAAGGAAAATGCATGTGATGGTCACTCGTTCTGTTCAGCGATGCCTCGTTCTCCTCACCCTTTGTGCACGTGGAGCATTGAACTTCTTAGTATTCTTTTTTTTTGCCCCAGAAGTGGAATTTAGTGATTCATCAGTTGCATATAACACCTAGTACTCATTACATGAGGTGCCCTCCTTAATGCCTATCACCCAGTTACCCCCATCCCCCACCCACCTCCCCTCCAGCAACCCTCAGTGTGTTTCCTATAGTTAAAAGTCTCTTATGGTTTGCCTCCCTTTCTGTTTTGTCTTATTGTATTTTTCCCTCCCTTCTCCTATGTTCATTTGTTTTGTTTCTTAAATTCCATACTTGAGTGACATCATATGGTGTTTGTCTTTCTCTGAGTTATTTCGCTTAGCATAATACACTCTAGCTCCATCCACATCATTTTAAATGGCAAGATTTCATTCTTTTTGACAGATAAGTAATATTCGTGTGTGTGTGTGTGTGTGTGTGTGTGTGTGTGTGTGTGTACCACACCTTGTTTATCCATTCATGTGTTGATGGGCATATGGGCTCTTTCCGTAGTTAGGCTATTGTGGACATTACTGCTATAAACATTGAGGTGTAGATACCTCTTCAAATCACTGTTTGTATCCCTTGGATAAATACTTAGTAGCGCAGTTGCTAGGTCCTAAAGTAGCTCTATTTTTAAGTTTTTGAGGAAGCTCCATACTGTTTTCCAGAGTGGCTACACAAGCTTGCATTCCCACCACCAGTTTAAGAGGATTCCCCTTTCTCCACATCCTCACCAACATCTGCGGTTTCCTGAGTTCTTAATTTTAGCCATTCTGACTGGTGTGAGGTGGTATCTCACTGTGGTTTTAATTTGTATTTTCCTGATGCCGAGTGATGTTCAGCATTTTTCACATGTCTGTTGGACATTTGGATGTCTTCTTTGGAGAAATGTCTCTTCATGTCTTCTGCCCATTTTTTGACTGGATTCTTTGGGTTTCGGGTGTAAATTTCCTAATATTCTTGAGCCTGGGTGTGACCAGGTGACTAACTTTGACCAGTAAGTTATGAGCAAAAGTAATTGTGTGGCATTTCTGGGCTGGAGCCCTCAAATGCCAAATAGAAACCTCCAGAGTTTCCTGGTCATTACGACAATGATTACAAAAACATAGTTGACACAAAGCCTCTGTCCCTGGCTTCCTGAGTAACTACAGAAGTGAAAATCCAAGACTCCCCCTAACTCATATCGGACATGGGGCATACACATAACTTTTCCTGCACTAAGCTACTAAAATTTTAGAGTTGTTTGTTATTCCAGCATAACCTAAATCTATTCTGATTGATAAAATAAGAAAATATTGCATGCTTTTTTATATTTATTTTTATATCTTTTAGGCACACAGTTTAAAAAATTCTGATAGTACAAAAAAGTCATTAAAAACAAAAACTTGCCTAATCCTTACCAAAACCAGGTTCTTTCTCCTAGAACTAGTATCACTCTTGCAGCAAATCTTACAGTCTCAACTCTGAAACACCAAGTAATGTGCTTCTGCTGCTATTCCTTAATTTATTGATTTTAAACATTATTTCCCATTATGATAAGTCAGGATTCTCCTCTCTTACACTGCCACCCCTTCTCCCAACACTGCCAACAATAATAAACTTACTGTACCTCTCTCTATTTTCCTGATACTATTGTATCAAATTTTTGGTTAAAATAATAATCAGTGTTTACATTATTATGACTATGTAAGTAACTGTTAACAGGAATAATTCAGACTTCCCTTGGTTTCTATCCTGAAAATCCTTTGTCTCATGTTTTCTGGGTCCCTTTACTTCTATTTCTTAGAAGCTTCAGTAGTTATTTAAGGAAAAATGCAAGACAGATCATTTTTTGAAAACTTGAACAATCCAGTACTATAATTTCCAGGGAGGATATAACATACACTCATAATTTTGGAAGTATTTCCTGATTATTTTCCAGCTCACCATTTCTTTGAGCTGTTTATGCTTAGCCGTCAATGGAAAAGATGACATTTTATCAACCTAGATTTTTTTTTCAGAATCTTCTCTCCACTTCCTAATACATCTTGATGTGGGTCTTTACTTTTTATTCTGAACATTTGATAGGCCCTCTAATCTGAAAATGTATGTCCTTATATAGATTATTTGAAATTTCTTCCAATTTTCTGGTCCTCCATTTATAATTTCTTTTAAGTGAATGTTGTTCTCTGAGGACCTCTTACAACCTATATTCAATTTTTTCATACCTTTTATGTTGCCTTTCTATATGTCATTCTGCTTCCTTAGACATTTCTTCAATATTGCTTTCTATTTACCCATAAAGGTTTTGATTTTTTTCTGCTTCTCAATATTACTTTTCACAGCATCCTATTCTAATACTGTGGATACAGTGATTTTTTTAATCTCTTTGAGGATTTTAAACTACAGGGTTTCTTTTTCTATTCCTTTCTTTGCATTTACTTCCTTTTTCTGTTCATTTATTATGGTCTTTATTCAATGAAAGAGACTTTTATTGAATATTTCTTGATGATCCTTGAATATCAGTTCATGTTTAAGACTGAGGTTAGCCAAGGATAACTGAATGTTCTCCACACTGGGGGAGGTGAAGGGAAGGGCATATGAGGGAGAGGGAGTTTTCAAAGGGTGGCTTCACCAGAGGGTAAGTAGGCAACAGGGTGGGTTTCTTAGAGATTTCTCCAAATGTCAGAATGCCAGAGTCCTTTTAGTTTCTTCAGAGAAAGATTCTCCCACCTCTTCCCTGGGAACGAGCATTCTGGGAGGCAGCCAGTTGGGGGCAGTGTGGCTCATCATCAAGTTTTCACTTGATTCCCTTTTCTGGTGCAGCAGCTCACTCCTGTTCCTTATCTCCCTAAATCAACCAATCTGGCATAATCAAAGAAAGAAATCTCCAGGCTTTGGTATTGGTAGAGAAGAGCTCAGCAGTGCTCCAAGAGGGAACGAAGATGCAGGAGTTTGCCTCCTGTAAAAACTTGCCTAGATCCTCCTGGTTTCAGACCCATGACTTTGCAGTACTTGGTGCCTCCATCTTCTGACTCCTTGCTAAATTCTGCAGGAGAAATTCAGCTTGCTTTCCTTGCTGTCCTTCCCATAGACATTTCAGCTGCACCCTGCCTTTAAATCTATTACAAATCCTCCAATTTTCAGCTTCCGAAGACTAGTCATCTCTCATCTGTTGTTATCCCCTCCCTCTCTCTCTTCATCCTTTTGGTATTCTCTCTGTTTTATGCCCTTACCATTCCTTTAGCAGAATTTAGAAAGGGAACAGATACAAACACTTGTGTCACTTCTGCTATCTTTATCCAGAAGACAGATATATAATTTTAAATAAAATGATGAAAAGGAAAATTCCAAGTTCTCTGAGGACAGGCCTCCCACTCCAATGACCCACAAGGGAGTTACTCAGTAAGTCTTCACTTATATTGAGAGGAGCTCACAGGTTAAATATTCGTGGAAAGTGTACTGGTATTTCAAACCTGAGAACAAAGGATTTCTCACTTACTCTGATAGAGCCTCCTTTCCAGAGGCATTTACAGTAAACTGGACCAGATCTTTCTGCCACTCATTTTTCTATTTGTTTTCATTTAGGATAAAAAAAGAACATTTTGTTTAGTCTTTTTCTTTTGCAGACATGTGTATGGGTGGGAAATGGAAAAGGGGTTTGGTTACCATTACTCACGTGGGTTTAAGTGGCCTGGGAATCCATGCACATGTCCTGCCAAAACCACAGCCTGGGACCCACAGAGCACAATGCTGACTTTTTTCCATGTATCCAATACCAGATAACTGTATGATATGTTAAAGATGTTCAAGCTAAACTGTTCTAAAGAACAGCCGTGGAAGGACAAGGGCACATTTTTTCAACGATCTGTTATTTGCCCCTCTCACCACAAGCTTGGCTCCTTCAGAGCCTGACACCGAGGGACTCAACAGAGGGAGGAAGGCTCAGTTTATTGTACATTTTTCCTCCTCACAGCCCTCAGATTTAGTTATCGGAGATGCCTGAACCCCTCATCTACATCAGCAGACCCAGTTACTGCTGGAGAAGCATATCTGAATGATGTCTAACACAGAGATCTCTCCTCCATATGTCAGCCTCACCACAAAATCCTGTGTACATGATTCTCTTCTTAGAGTAATGTTCAATAGGGGTTTCGTTTATCACAAGATGTGAACTCTACATTGTGTAATTCCGCATTTAAGAGACTGTAAACAAGAATCTTTTCAAGAATGTGTATAACAAAATCGAATCAAAGGAGCATTCGTGAGCTTATAATGGAAATCCCAAAAAGACCCACATATTCAACCGTTTCTGCCTCAGCCCCAATCCCACCCCATTCTATTATAAGAACATCACCACTGAGCAGTAGCAGAAGGAAAGGAGAGGAAAGGAGAGGAAAAAAATAAACAAGTTTCTATGCTTGCAGATAACTATTTGCTTTCTTTACAATAATCGAAGAATATGGAGAATGAGTAAACCATTTGTTATTAAATGTTTTAACTAGGTTTTGTAAAGATCCTGTGGGAGGGGGAGGGTTTTTTTTCCACAGATTTTTTTAACTCCATTACATTAGGAGATTTGATAGTAATATCCACTTTGTACCAGGTACTATGCTGTTCATTTATGTAGGTTATCTCCCTTATTCTTTTTTTTAAACATTTGTTTTAAAGATTTTATTCATTTATTTGACAGAGAAGGAGAGACAGCGAGAGAGGGAACACAAGCAAGGGGAGTGGGAGAGGGAGAAGCAGGTTTCCCACTGAGAAGGGAGCCCGATGTGGGGCTCAATCCCAGGACCCTGGGATCATAACCTGAGCCGAAGGCAGCCACTTAACGACTGAGCCACCCAAGTGCCCCATCTCATTTATTCTTAATAGCAACCCAGTAGGACCAGTATTACTGTGTTTATTTCACAGAGGAGAAAACTGAGACCTGGTTTCCAGGGTTACTCAACTGATACAAGCGCTAGGCAGGATTTGGACCCAAGTCTTGTTGAGTTTGAATTATCTGGGAGATAGCATGGTATGTGGTAAAAAGCACAGATAGCAGCACAAGATTGCCTGAGTTTGAATCCAGATCATTCGCATCGCTTCCAAATGATCTTAGGTGAGCCCTTTCCATTCTCTGGGCTTTAGTTTTCTCATCAGCTAAAGGGAGATGATCAAATTAACAATCTCAGAAGAACATTGTGGAAATTAATGAAGACCTGTAAAGTCCTTAAAAACAGTGCTTTGCAAATAGTAACCTTTCACTATATATTTATTATTTTTATTATAGTATCTTAACCTCCATGAAAATATTTTTCTTATTATTTCTTATGTAAAAAATGAGAAATTTCATAAATAATAGAACTGGTAAGAGAACATTTTCACATCCCAAAATTTCACTTCATACATAATAGGAATTGAATTTGCCCGGGCATCCAACCAAACTGGAAGTTACAAATAAACTTAGTCATCCTATTCACTTACACATCCCAAAGGACTTTCAATATCTCTTTCCTAAAATTTCAAGTGTTGTTATTGGATCTTCACACACATATTTTGATATTTTATTACTTGAGGCATAAGAACTAGTTAGGAAGTAGAGCTGGCTGACATTATGGATAGAAAGCACTTTTGGTTATCCATATTAAGAAAAAAAAAAGCTGGGGTGCCTGGGTGGCTCAGTTGGTTAAGCAACCGCCTTGGCTCAGGTCATGATCCCAGAGACCCAGAATCGAGCCCCACCTTGGGCTCCCTGCTCGGCAGGAAGCCTGCTTCTCCCTCTCTCCCTCCCCCTGCTTGTGTTCCCTCTCTTGCTGTTTTTCTCTCTGTCAAATAAATAAATAAAATCTTTTAAAAAAAGAAAAAAAAAGCTAAATTCTCAAGTACTGAATATTAGACTTGAGTAAGATCGTGGCAGACAAAATAGTACGGTGAAGTTGCGTTCATGTTCTTAAACAGTCTTTTGCTTAATGTGTGACACATTCAAAATGTTTTCACACAGATAGTTCAGGCGATCTTTATATTTCTGACATTACTGCCTATTATCTGTTTGAATACTTCCAGTGTTGGGGAGCTCATTGCTTTGGAGAGGGGAGAATTGAAGAAATTAATATTTGAAATTTGCCATATCGAGTTTAAGTCCACAGAAGATTTTAAAGAAAATAAATGTTGTGAATTTTGCCTCTCTCTGTGGGTGCTGGCTTCCTTAGAACTGATTGAATGACTAACCATTTAAAGACTTCAGGCTGTTTTGCAACACATAGAATGTTCACAAAGCTCTCAGCGTCCCATAAATATTCAGCATACTATATTAATGCAGTCTCCAGGTTAATTAGTATTCAGAGAATGGGACAACATAATAGGTGGTATGAAATCTGGGAAAAATAAAAGAAAGAAAAAAGAAGCATTAGTTTTTAAAGGATTTTTTGCCAACAAAAAAAAAAGTGCTTATATTTGTATTTATTTCTCTTATAAGATTAAAGTAAATAAGATGTATTGTTAGAAACATCAGACTGGGTATGTTCTGTTCCTTTGTTAAGTGGTTTATGTTTTAGGAAAACAAGATAAAACAAAATATGCTCAGTTGTTTTATTTTCATAAATATCTTTTTTGAAGTTTAGAAGAAATAAATAATGTATATTGCATATGCTTACTGATACACTGTGCGTGTGTGTGTCCAGAATTTGATGTGCCAGCTGGAGGAAGATAAATGTGGACCCAGAGTAGAAAGAGTTTAGACAACAAGTGGAAGTGAATCAGAAAGAATCAGGGAGGGGCACCTGAGTGTCTCATTCTGTTAAGCTTCTGACTCTTGATTTCGGCTCAGGTCATGATCTCATGTTTGTGAAATCAAGCCCCACATAGGGTTCCCTGCTCCGTGGGAAGTTAGCTTGAGATACTCCCCTCTCCCTTTGCCCTTTCCCTGCACTTCCTCTCTCTCTTTCTCTCTCTCAATAAAGATAGAAAGAGAAAGACAGAGAAAGAAAAAGAAAAAAGAAAGAGAAAGAAAGAAAGAAGGAAAGAAAGAAAGAAAGAAAGAAAGAAAGAAAGAAAGAAAGAAAGAATTAAGGATGGTGAATCCTCAAAAAGAGTATCATTGGAGCCAAATTTATAAATGGGTCCAATATTAAACTAAAATGCTATTTTCCCAGGTATCACATCTCCCAAAATAGTACCTCTGAAGAAGCCCAAACCTCAGAAAGATCCCCATGTTCTCTTGCAGTAATATATTCCGGATGCAAATGGACAATAAGCTCTAGAATTATGCTTCGCCATGGGAGAGCTAGGAAGACTCTAGGTAGGTCTGTTGGGTGAATTTCCCTCATTCAAATAGTTAAAAAATTGAAAATCATCACTGAAGCAATTAAATGTTAATTGGTTTAATTTGAAGTACAATGTGCTGCAAACCCTTTGTTATAAGCCTACATAAACAAACTTTGATAATATAGACTCAATCCTTTCATAAATTAAGCATGCAATATTTCTAAGAAGAAAATTTCCCAGTCTGATGCCCAAAATGAATTCTTACTTATCACAAAGCTGTTATATCCAATGGCTAAGGACATTCAGAAGTATACCATGTACAAATTAGACAGAGTTCTAAAGCTCACCCACTTCTTTGTAGTGCATAAGTTTAAAATCAGCAATTATGATATTAGTGTGTGTGTGCATACACACACACACACATACACGCACATGTTTGTTAGTATCCCACCTTGTTCTAAAACAGAAGTGACATTATATAAAGTTATATAAAATGAAGAAATATAACAAAAATTGGAAATAAATGAGAAAGAAAAAAATAGACTCACAAATGAAGCAAATACAAAAATTCATGTCACAAATTCCTATGCACTAGTACAAATGGATAAGAAAAGGCCATCTAAAATTTCCAGCAAACAATACAGTAGCCTTATATCCGTAGTACTTTTGTATAGATGATTTCACTATTAGCACCATGCCTACAGTGCAGGTGAGGTAACCCACTACTCAAATGAATATTCTAACATGCAAGACGTTGTGGAACATAGAGCATTAGGCCCCATTGAATATAAAGTATGCCATGAACAGCTCTCAGATTTTTCTGGAAGAGTGTGATAGAAATACCTTGCTTTAGGAACCAAATGGAATATATGCAAGAACAAAATGATTTTTTGAATCCCTATCATATTCTGGACATTTTCTCTAAATAACGTATTACTGATGAGGCTCTAAGCTGCTGATCAAGAGCCTCATTTGGACTATGAAATAACGAAAGACCTGAGACGTGAAAGAACTAATACAAGATTGCACACGCAGGAAGAGCTAGCACTGGGGCAGATATACCAGCCTTTGGGCCCAGGGCCAAGTGTTCTTTCCACTGTGGGTCAACTCCTAAATGGTCACTTTAATGACTTGTTTTAGACTCAGGGTCATCATGAAGTACTAGCAATCCAAAATGTAAATTCAAAAAAGGACAATAAATTAAATATAAATTCCCTTTAGAGTTGGTTTTTTCTCAGATACAAGGATTATTTATTCAAACTTATTTTACATGTAGGATTTAATTTTCTGATCTAATTATTTCAGTCGATTTAGTAAATATTTGACTCAAAAGGCTTGAAATAAATTTTTATAATAAAAATAATAACAACTATAGTTTATAGCCCTTGCCAATTGTGACATTCTATAATTATATGGTCCTGAATATTTACATATCAGTTTACATGGATCTCAGCATGGCTTTAAGGTTAGGCTTTATATATTTCATACAAAGTTTTGATATTCAGTTAGAAAAACAATTAAAGTAAGGTTCTTCTCTAATGCATTCAGTCTTTTGATGTTCATTTGTCTGACAACAAAGTAAATATGAGTTTCAAAAGTAAAGATCTTGTAATTGACATCAAAATAAGCCCAAAACTAAAACATCTTTCCTCTACCTCAGTAACCAAAGTCATTCAATATACAGTAAACAAGCAACCACTAGCAGATATTATTATTGGCCGAATAACTAAAAAGAACTTAAGGTTTAGGTTTTGTTGATAGGTTTTTAAAATTCCATCAGTAAAAAAGTTAATGAAAGTAATCAAATCAGTCAAAAATGCAAATAAATATATTGAAGCATATTAAAGTAAATAGCATGTCAGAAACATAAAACAGACTATTCTTGGGGAAAAAAAAATAATTGCTATGCAAACTACAAAGGCAAAATTCTTGATAGGATGAAAATAAGAAAAAGATACATTATCAAAGAATCTTATTTCATACTGAAGAGAAGTTGTGAGATCAATTAATTCTGCTCTACAATAACTGTAAAATAATTACTATTTTACTGAAAATTAAACTGGAAGTTTTGGGTCCTTGATTTGGTCTACTCTCTCTCACATCCTAAATGTCAGTCTTTATGGAGGAATCATAAAAATTAGGATAAAACATTTCCCTTTGACAAATACCTTTAAATGCCCATCCTTCACCAAACAAGCAAAACTACATTTAAAAATTAAGTATGAGACATAGTAAGTTCCTCATGGAACTTTCCATTAAACCACTCCCTGGTGGATGGGGGCCATTTAGACAAAGGGTCCCATTAACACCAACTCCCAGCATAAAGCAAGTACTCAGAGAAATCATCAAGGGCCAACACTAAAATAAAATAGAGTTTATTTTACTTCAAAGTCATTATGGTAGAGTCGAGGAAACTGGAGCGTAAGTATTTAAGTGACTCGCTGCAGGTTACATAATTACCAAGCACAGAGCCTGAACTTAAACTCTGGCCTGGTCTTTTTTCCATTCTGACCTTCTGAGATCTGGTTCAGCAGAAGGAGCTCTAGACTACAAATCACAAAAAGTTGCCAACTGTATTTTGATCATCGGGAATCTAGATTGTAATTCTAGAAAAATGTGAACACTGCAGTGCTCATAGTCATGTAGACCATATTGGTTTTTCTATTCCTGCTGTAAGAAATTACCACAAACTTAGTGACTGAACACAATCTATTACATACAGTTCTGTGGGTTAAGAGAATCAAGATGTAAATAGGCTGCATTACTTTCTGGAAGCTCTAGGAGAGAATCTATTTCCTTGACTTTTCCAGCCATAGAGACTATATACATTTCTTGGTTTGTGGTCCCCTTCTCCA
Organism: Spilogale gracilis; assembly: GCA_004023965.1. NCBI lineage: Eukaryota > Metazoa > Chordata > Mammalia > Carnivora > Mephitidae > Spilogale > Spilogale gracilis. Next base: position 146,996 of record PITA01002963.1, read on the forward strand.
CTTTCAGTGCCTGAGACATTGCATCTCTCTGTCCATTCTTCCATAGTCACATCTCGCCCTATTCTGACAACAGCATGGAAAGATTCTCTGCTTTTAAGGATTCTTGTGATTAAATTGGTCCCATCTGGATAATCCAGGAGTATCTCCCCTAGAAAGAGGAGTCCATCTCCAAAGAGACTTTTAATTTTAAATTAGATGTCTTGAATGAGACTCTAGGGTCTAGAAGCCAGTGCTTACAAACACTCATGGAATTTAAGGTATAAAATCTGAGCTAGGTAGGGGAAAGGGAGGACAGGACAGAGGGAGGGGGATGAAGGGGAGAAGAAGAGCACCAAGAGACCCCTCCAGCATGTCTGTAAGTATCCTTAAACCTACTCTATATCCAGAAGGACATTTTAGCCAGAAATGATCAGGTAAGGTCTCCAGTCCCCTTCCAGCTATTTTACTGAAAGGAACAAAGTTCACTGTCTATTACTGTTAGAGAACAGAAGATACTTTGGGTAGAAACTTCCAAATCCCAGAGAAGGGGCTCCCATACTGGCTAACTGAAGCATACTAGAACTTCCACTTCTTATCCCAACCTGTCTCTCCTCTGAATTGGTACCAATGTAAAAGGTAAAGGGATATTCTTTAGCTCTGTCAGATGACCAAGTATTTCAGATGCCCAAATTGAGTGAGGGTCACTTGATCTACAGTATAAGAAGCCTCTACTCCTGGGCCTCCATGTTTCTCTGACCTTGACATTTCTCTCTCTATTCTCTAGAACTTACAGAAACCAAAAAGCTATGCCCACTTAAAATTAAACAAAATTGGTATATTACAAGAATGTTAAAACCTGAGGACAATTCACAGATAGTGCAGTTCAATCCTCTTTCTCCCCCATTTGCAGGTAAACAATCTGTGACCCAGAAATTTAAAGTTTGTTCTAGGAGCCTCTCTGTTGTTGGTGAGAGTGCCAGGGCTTGAGTACAAGGGACCAGTGTTCTTTCTAACATACTGCTGTTATCAGTCCACCTCCAAATCTTTGAGATTTTATAATAATGTCTTTATCTTTGTTTTAGTCAAGATTCTTCCTCTTCTGGCTGTAAGAAACGGAAATTGCTCCTACTAAATCAAGTTGAAAGAATGAGGGGCTCTCACAAACAGGGGATTAAAGACACTTCCAGGCAAGAGAACTAGGGAAATAAGGACCTAAAAAAACCTCATGTTGCCTCATGCAGCCAATAGCCCCTCACACTCTAAGCCCCTATAATACACCCTTACATCTCCTTCCCTCACTTACTCATACTCTAGTTAAGCACACGGTATAATAGTGTGATCACCTCTGATGCTTCCCTTGTGCTCTCCTCAGTTCCACCTGTCTGCTTCCTTCCACGTTTCTTTTTTCTAAGTTCTAGAATATGAAATCTGATAAGGCAGAGTTGTGGGCACAACTCTTTGCTCTAGAAACACATGGGTCAAGTGTTCACTTTTGGTACAATCCAACTTTTGGTTTTGGTTCAGGTCATGATCTCATGGGTAGTGAGATTGAGACCCCTCCCCCACCCCAATTCCCCACCCCAACTGGGAATCTACTTGGGATTCTCTCTTCTTCTCCCTCTGCCCCTCCTCCCGTGCTCTCTCTCTCTCTCAAATAAATAACAAT
>PITA01002964.1:0-32519 GCA_004023965.1 Spilogale gracilis
GAGAATCTTCAAGCAGACTCTCTGCTAAGCCCGGAGCCTGCCACAGGGCTCAATCTCAGGACGCATGAGATCAAGATCTGAGCCTTAAAACAAAAGTGTGGATTTTTTTTTTCTAAAGATTTTATTTATTTGACAGAGAGAAACACAGCCAGACAGAGAACACAAGCAGGGGGAGTGAGAGAGGGAGAAGCAGGCTTCCCGCTGAGCAGGGAGCCCAATGTGGGACTCGATCCAGGGTCTCCAGGATCATGACCTGAGCCGAAGGCAGTCGCTCAACCAACTGAGCCACCCAGGCGCCCCAAAAGTGTGGATGTTTAACTGACAACCACCCAGGCACACCTCACAAATCTATTTTAGCACAGACTTAGGAATCCACACATTATATACCTACTTAAGAGTATTTTATCTATGGCATGATATATACCTGAAGGCAAATTACACATAAATTAAATAATAAAAGCAGATATTGGTAATTACATCAAAGTAATATTCTGAAGAAAAAATAAAATCCCAACTATACTGAGGGTAGGAAACTTTAATAAAGAAATATTTTTTCAACAGTTGATTAGAAGAGCATTTATAAGCATTACATAAAACCTTGAGCTTTTATGTTGAACTGACTTTGAAATATGGCTAACTGCATATGTTCATTTCTTTAGGAAGACTTATTTTTCCCCTCCTCTATGACCAATTCTCATTTGCTTTTATCTGGTAAAGACATATAGTAGTCAAACTAAAAAAGACTTACTGAAAGATATATGTGGGCACAGGAGCCTGTGACTTAAACAGGTTTAGAAGACAATTTTAGCTGAGATAAATCAAAACCTTATCTAATATAGTCTATCTTTAAAGATTAAATTACTTTGGCAAATCTTCAGAAGTCTGGAAAAATTATAATATTCTAATAGTCTCAGGCCTGACTCTACTATTGGAAAGTTAGACTGGAATATTAATTTTTATCTGCTCTTTCAGAGTATAATTCAAATAATTCAGAAACATTTTTGGAAAAACCGTTTCTTTGTATTTTGAATACAGATAATGTATTTCTCTTTTCCTAATGTAAAAGTCTAAAGGCCAAAAGAGAAAAAGTGGGGATTCACCATTAACACTATATCCAGCAACAATAACTTTTATCAGATACAGGCAGAAACCTGGTAAATTCTTGTCTTTAATATGATCCAAAAGTCCTTTAAACAAATATGTCCTGTCCTTCCCAAATATGTCCTGTTTTTAGAAACATACTGCTCCAGATGGCAGTAAATTTTATTTATAAAAATGTAAGCAGTTATATAAATGATATAATGATGTATCACATCAATTATGTCAAAGTAGAGAAAAGATATATCTGACTTAAAACCTCTACTTCTAAATTTTCAGGATCACTCAAAATATTGTCTTACACACTTAAAAAAAAAAACATAAAAAAACCCAACCTTGTTGAGATTATTTAGAATAACCATTCTTGGTAAGATATTTGACTAAAAATATTCTAGTAGTGCATTGATAAGTATCTGAAAAGGCTCATTCAGAATCTAAGAAAAAAGTAGCCTAGAAGATAATGTGTAAACCAAATAACAATATTTTTATTACCAACTGGTAACCTGCCCATATAAACATGTATACTTGCAATTGTGCCATTTAGTAAAACTAAGTGGGCTTTTTCATTATTTACAAATAACAGAACACGGTCCATTGTGTATGTTCAAAATTAGTATCAAAATTAAGCAAATGTAGCATTTGTTAATAAACCAGACTGATTACAATTAAATATTTTCAAGGAAAATTGCCCAATTGGTCATTTAAGTAAACACTTTACAATAAGCATAATATTCATAATATTAATTAAAATGAACACAAATCTCATTTAAGTTTGCCTTCATCAGTTATTGTCAGTAAAACCCAAGTTTTATCTTCAAGCCTAAATTTCATGTATGCAATCTAATGCTACACAATTAAACAAACAAGAAAATTAAAAGTAAATCCTTGGAGTTCCCAATAAATGAGACAAATCTCAAGAAATAAGCATGATTAAACCTGACATTTCCCAAAGCATTTTTTCTTCCCAAAAGCTCTGGGGTTTTTTGGCAGTTTTTGTTTTCTTTTGTGTTTTTTTTTAGATTTTCTTTATTTGAGAGAGGTAATGAGCAGGGTGAGGGTAAGAGGGAGAAGCACACTTCCTACTGATCAGGGAGCCCAACATGGGACTCGATCCCAGGACACTGGGATCATGACCTGAGCCACCCAGGCATCCCTTTGTTTTCATGAGACATACAGCAGACAGCAGTGGCTGTGGGGGTGGGAGTGGGTGTGGGGGCGGGGGGCAAGGATAGGGGTGGGCAGAGGGAGAGGGAGAATCCCAAGTAGACGCCAGGCAGGGCTCCATTTCATGACCCTGAGATCATGATCTGAGCAGAAATCAAGAGTCAGACCCTTAAACCCAGGGAGCCACTTATATATACCCGCCCTCACACCCTCACAAAGTTCTGTTTTAAAGAAACATGCTGAACATGTTGCCCACACTCATGGAAGCCAAAGCATAGAGAAGGGGCAAAAACAGAACAGAGGTTGTGAATGCAGGCTTCTTCCCAAATGTTCAATTAGTTTGTTGCTTTTCCTGTTCTAGCATATGAGTAATCTCAGGATCCTTTCTGCCTGTTTTTTTTTCCCCCCTAAAGAATTTACAGGCCCTGGGGTGCCTGGGTAGCTCAGTGAGTTAAGTATCTACCTTCGGCTGGGGTTGTGATTTCCTGGTCCTGCTCATTCATGCTCTCTCTCAAATAAATAAATTAAATCTAAAAAAAAAAAAAAAAAAAAAAAAGGAATTTACTGGCCTTTCTTTTTAGGCAGAAAGAAAATATATGCACATGTTTTCTTTTTTCTAATAGCATCCTTTAATAACATAAAAACACCCTAAGCCACACTGAACATTGAATACTATGTGTGAACTTAATAACAGCTTAACTAGACACTTTCCTCAGTTTCTAGTCCAGATGAAACACTTTATTCTGACTGTAACAATAATATATGTTAACTGATAATTATTCAATTTAAAAGTTATTAAAGGAAGAAGGTGAAATTGCCTAAAGTTCTCCCACCCATAAATAAACCCTACTTAGAAAAATGTATTCCCTAAAGGCAGCTATTATTCTAAATAATTTATAGATTTTTAAAAAGATTTTATTTATTTATTTGACAGAGATCATAAATAGGCAGAGAGGCAGGCAAAGAGAGAGGAGAAAGCAGGCTTCCTGCTAGGCAGAGCCTGATGCCGGCCTCGATCCCAGGACCCTGAGATCATGACCTGAGCTGAAGGCAGAGGCTTTAATCCACTGAGCCACCAGGCGCCTTATTCTAAATAATTTAATCATCACTGTCAAGAATGTGTAAAGTGTTAAAAGTACTTATAATTTGGGACTAAGTATTTTCTAAAAATTTGAGTAAGTTTTTTCTTGTTTTCCTAACCATATATAATACCTTTTGGGAAATAGTAAAGTGCAGTGGCTTTCAAACCTTTCTGAAGACAACCCACAGGAAGAAAACCATTTAATATTAAATGACAGTATTCACATATAAACCTATATAAGTGAAACAAAAGTTTCAATGAAACAATAACTGCCCTTAATACATATGATGTGCTCTGGTATTTTTTTATTCTATTCCATTAAAAAACTAAAAAATAAAAAGGCTGGTTGTGTGCTTTCTTAACTCACTTATGGCTTACAACCTCCAATTTAAAAATCGCTGACCTACATGATCCCGGAGACTCAGGATCGAGTCCCACATTGGGCTCCCTGCTTGGCCGGAGGCCTGCCTCTCCCTCTCTCACTCCCCCTGCTTGGGTCCCTCTCTCAGCTGTGTTTCTCTCTGACAAATAAATAAAAAATCTTAAAAAAAAAATAAAAAAATAAAAATCACTGACCTAGAAGAAAAATCCCTACATTTAGTGACCCAGCTGTGCTATAGCTCTCCAAGTAACCAGAATCAAGTCATTTAATGTCTGTCTCTCAGATTTTTCACTTATTAGTGACAGCATTTAACAGACAATAAAACATGCACCTCAAAACAAACCATATCACCATGAGCAAATACTCGTATTGGTAAGCAAAACCAATAAACCAGGCAATCTTTCACTCAAATAAAGAGAATCAGACCCAGAATACCCCCATAATTCATCATGCTGCCATCAATACATGATAAGATGCCTCAATAAAGAAAGCCCTCTGAAATTGAGTTTCAGTGCATGGCTCACTCAGAGATCTTGATCTTATTTGAAGGTTGCTAGGAAACCAACCCATCCTTCACTAAAGACAGCTGAAGCCCCACCAAGTGATTCCAAGTTACTCGAGATAATTAGAATTAACTGCAGGGCAATAGCACAATCAGATTTTTAAAAAAAGTCAGATTAAAGCTTTGAAATGGCTTAAGCATCTTTCAAATATGTATATACAGTGGTCCACTGGGCTATTTCACATGATGTACTTCTCACAGTAGCACATTTCCACTGGCACAGTCCTAAAGGAAACATCTGTAGAGATTTATTTTCTAAGAAACTTTACTGTGGCATAAAAAACTATTTTGAATTAGTATAGGGCAAGAGTAATTACAGCTGATAGTTGCAATACTCCAACGAAGCAAATTTCATATACAGCCTTGTAATTCAGCTTGAATTAAAAAAAAAAAAACTATAATGAAAAGTTACAGTATCTCTCACTTAATACCACACTCCACTGAGTGCAACATTACGTGCCTGGTAGTTCCAAGTTAAAAACCACTATGATAAAACCATTAAGGTAATAATTAAAATGAAATTCTGAATATCCGTTTTTTTAAAAAAAAAGTGGAACACATTAATGACCACAGGAGAACTTCATATATATATACTTAACAAAAATTAATGGTTAATTGGCCACTCTTTTTTTTTCTTTTTAAGATTTTATTTATTTATTTGACAGAGAGAAACACAGTGAGAGAGGGAACACAAGCAGGAGGAGTGAGAGAGGGAGAAGCAGGCTTTCCGCCGAGCAGGGAGCCCGATGTGGGGCTTGAACCCAGAACTCCGGGATCATGACCTGAGCTGAAGGCAGACGCTTAACAACTGAGCCACCCAGGTGCCCCTTAATTGGCCACTTTTAATAACTACTACTCTACTTTCCTATGTTACTTAGCAAATGTGTTGAAAGTCCAGGCCTTTAATATTTAGAGTCTGATTTAAGTGTAAACCATTTCTATGGTCTGATATGGTTGGATGAATATTTTCAACCAAAAGCATAAAATTCAGCCAACTACTGAATGCACCTAGAAAATTTAAAAGTGAATAAACATTAGCTAGAAATTAAAGTATTTACATTGTGACTAGTAATGAATTGGTCAGTTATAGTATACGGTGAAATCTGAGAGTTGCAAGTTCAGAATAGCTGTACGTTCAGAAGGTAGGTACCGCTGTCTTGTCTACAATTAAGGTGTAACTCACACAGAAGGGACTTTTAAGATGTGTTTGAAAAAAGTAAGGGACCTGAACAAAGAAGAAAAGCAGGTTTCACTGGGTGGAACAAAAAAATTAAGTAGAGGAAGAGTGTGATAAAAGAAATCAACAGATCAGTATCATTTGCTGAATAGTCTTTGGATTGAGCCCTAACAGCCAAGTTCTTTTAGGTAGAAAGAGGAGGCTGTTGAAAAGAACTAAAAATATATTATGAAAAGAAATCTTTTGCACTGTTCCACTGCAATAAACTATAGCAGAGTTAAGAGGGCAGGTAGTAAAAAGAAGAAATGTAACAGAGCAGGAGTAAGAGAAACCTCAGGTAGCAGAAATAACCTATGGAGAATCACCCTGGAAGCCACTTTGTTTCTGTTACAAATGAGCTAGCTTATTCACTCAACAAATATAAGCAGTACTGTATACACTGATTGCCTATTTTGCTAGGCCCTGGGAGGGATACAAATACATATTCAGCCAGTCTTCACCCTCAGGAACTTATAATCAAATACAGAACTTATTACCAAAACCAGTTGAAGTGCCCTTGAGTAGTTCAAAGTAGCTGCTCTAGGACTTTAGATGTACATATTCTCACTTCCAGCTAGGGGAGACTTCATTGCTGAGGTAGCAGGAGCAGAGCTTTAAAGGATGAATAGAATTTTAAACATTAGAGATGAAGGGAAGAAAGGATTCAAGTAGGCAGGGCAACCTCTGAGTCAGCTGCCTACCTGAATACAGAGTGAGAAGGAAGAAAAAAAGATTATAACCAGCTTTCACTTCAATTCACAAATACTGGCATGCAGAGATTTTTTCATCTACTCATGGAATTTTTCTTGTAAACAAAACAAAACAAAACAAACCCACCTGACTTTAAAATTTATTTCACAACTGTACAAGAAAACCCATCCTAAAATTAGAAAATTATACAAAAAAGTCATCATTCCTACTGAAAGACATCAGACAAGACAGTGAATTGGCTGGGTGGCTGGGTGTCTTAAAATGGTCCTAGTGGAGGCACTCGTAGTGACAACTTCTCACGGCCTTGCCAATGTGCTTTAACTCAGTCAAAGAGGACTACTATTTCAGAGGTAAGACTTCAGACACCATTGCCAAATCAAACTCTGGCTTCCACACAAGAAGTATCAAATATAATTTTGGTGCTTACTATCTTTGTGCTCAGAAAAAGCTCAAACTCAACTCACTCAGGCTATTAGACCTCACACTTAGTTCCCCTTTAGAGTAGCAGGTAAAATATCTTAATATTCCTTAACCCAACACTCCTATTTTATATAAGCAGATAACTGGGGGTTAAAAAACAAATTAACTGGTCCCATATTGTTCCAACTTTGTGCCTCTATTTACTCCTTTGTATAGGATGGTTATTTTGTGTGCCAGCTTGGCTGGGCCATGGTGCCCACATATTTGGGTCAAACATTTTTCTGAATGTTTCTGTGAAGGCGTTCTTCGATGAGGTTAACATTTAAATTTGTAGACTTTGAGTAAAGAAGTTCACCCTCCATAACATTGGTGGGCCTTGTTCAAGCAGTTGAAGACCTTAATAGAACAGACACTGATTTCTCCTGAGCAAGAGAGAATTCTGCCAGCATATTGCCTTTGGACTTAACTGCAACTCTTCCATTTAGTCTCCAGCCTTCTGGCCTATCTTGCACTTTCTGGACTTACCAAGCCTCCACAATTTGCCTGAGGAAACTCCTTAAAATAAATCTTTGTCTCTTGTACACACACACACACACACACACACACACACACACACACACACACTGTTTCTCTGGAGAATCCTAATACATATGGTAATGTCAGAATCAGGATTATGGCCTGTTGGTCAGACTATATTCATTTCCCAAGGAAGAATAAAGGAAGAAAGGGAAAGAAAGAACGTAGCCAAAGGGAAGAACAAAGCATACACCTTTGTTTTTATTCATCTCTGCTTATAGCAAACAGATTAAGTGTCCAAGCAGACCAACTTATACATACATATTTTAATGTTCTAAAACTAAAAAAGTTTGGCTTAGATCATAAATTCTCACAAAAAGAAATACTGCATGTGTTTCCTTTCAGGGCCATTCTTCTTAAAATAGCCACACACATATGCATTTATTACCAACGTCAGTCCAACCACAGTTTCAGAATTATTAAATCTCTATTTCCTACCAAGGATGACAGACCCCAGTTACTATCTGCTACTGTGTGATGGTTAACAGTGACAAAATTAGTCTTTATTAAATAGGATTATTAATGTTAAAGTTCAACTTCATGTATCAAAGAACTTTGTAACTATCATCTCAAACCCGTATGTCTATTATTTATTAATGAAGACAATTTTATTAAGCAAAAGCTTTAATAACATTTTGGAGCATTATTAAAATGATGTTTTAGGGAGACTGTGCCAATTATCCATCTTAGTATCATGTTTTTCTTGGCAAGTTAGCAACTCAACCAATTGGTTCAACTCATAACATTACAAATCTATATAGGTTTACTAAAGTCAATATTGCCACATTTAATCTAAACCTGACTGAAAAGAAGCAAGAAATGCAATTAACTATCAATTATATTTATTCTTATAGGGTAAATATTTCATCTGCAAATAGTAACAAATATTGAGAAAGTTTAAAAAGTCATGTTATACAGCTTCTGAAGAACACCTTAAAAGTAAATAGTTTGTTTGTTTTTTTTTTAAAGATTTTATTTATTTGACAGAGAGAAACACAGCCAGAGAGGGAACACAAGCAGAGGGAGTGAGAGAGGAAGAAGCAGGCTTCCTGCCGAGCAAGGAGCCCGATGTGGGACTTGATCCAGGGTCTCCAGGATCATTACCTGAGCCAAAGGCAGTCGCTTAACCAACTGAGCCACCCAGGCGCCCCAAAAGTAAATAGTTTTTACATTAGAAATTCATATATTAAAAAAAGCAGTACTCATATATGAATTTCTAATGTAACTATACTTGAACATCATATAACCTCGAAACTCCAAAATCTATTTTTCAGTTAGCAGGAAGGTGAGCACATTAAAAACAAAACAAAACAAAACAAAACCCTTGATAATGAATCTTTCTTTAAAAATTTGAGAACAAATTCAAGAAGTAAGCACCTGACCAGTAAGATCCAGACTGGGGGCAGAGGTTACCAGGGCACCCCTGTATGCTGTGATGTACAAGAGTGCGGTGTAAGGAGTCACACACAGATGATACAGGAACTCTCACTCCAAATGGGGAAATCAAAAAGGTAGCAGGACACAAATAACATATTACAGTTTGGAAAATATTTTGGATAAATTGACTACTAAACAGATAGCAATGGCATATAAAGGGGGTAGAGGAGTGGGAAAGGTTTGCTCTGTGAACACGGATATTTTATCACTGATATCGTTCACAACTGCCAGCATATGGTGATACTAGAAAATAACTACTTTTCATCTGTTTCATTATTATTTTTAAATCATCTCCAGAGAGTGCATCCCTCTGTTACTGGTATACACAGAGCACTGCTCCCCTTGGTCCCCACCTCCTGGCACACCATTAACAAAGAACTTTGAAATGACATGCCTACACTATCCCTAGGTCAAAGAGAACTCGTGTAGGCTGCACCAACAGAAAGAGCTATCCCAAGAGAAATTTAAAAAAATTAAACTTTATAATTATTTTCACTACTGCAGTTAATATTGCTATAATGGTTTAAGTATATTATACATTAACAATTTAAATACTGGTTTGTATTACTTGTATTCATCTACTAAACATATATACTTTAATGATGAAAAATAGTTTATTATAAAAAGAAAATGTAGTGTCATCTCCGCATAATTAGGGAAAAATGCCCTTTTGCCAGATTTTATTCTTTTAGAGATCATAATAAAAGGTCAGTAGCTCAAAAGTAGTAATAATTTTTCCCTAAGTTGACTCTACCCCTAAAGGCTGAAATTACCTTTTTTTTTTTTTTAAAGATTTGTTTATTTATTTGACACAGAGCAAGACAGAGAGAGAGCAAGAGCGCGTGCACAAGCACGCAGAATAGCAGGTAGAAAGAGGTTTCTCTAAGTCTCCTTGCTGAGCAGGAAGCCGGATGCAGGGCTCTATCCCAGGATCCCGGGATTATGACCTGAGCCTAAGGCCGGTACTTAACGACTGAGCCATCCAAGCGTCCCTTATTTTCAGATTCATAGAGTCAATGGATTTGTCCTACTTCTGTTATATAAATCAACTATGAATATTCTAGTAATATTAAAAATAAAGACGTTCTTTCAACCAAATTTCTGATGTTATTTGGTCCCAGTCTAAATGTTTTCTAGGTATGAGAACTACAGATAAAATAGATACCACTAAACATACTGAAAGGAGATTTATTGAAGATAGAAGAAAGAACTTGAAACTCTGACGCTGGAACACCTGATCTGAAGGTACTGAATATACAGCAGCTTAGAAAGAACACGTGCAAGGAGCAGATCAGCTCTGCCTCAAAGTCTATAGGGTTTTTTCCAATGTAACACATGTGATTAGAGACCAAATCATCAGTTCCAGCACTGTGTTTATAATTGTTTGGAATGAAGACATTGTTATAAATTTTACTATGGTAACCACCTTTACAAAGAAAAGAACAACAAAAGCACAATGTAATTATGCAATAAGGGGAATCTGAGATTTAAATTTACATCCATGAAGATTAATGAACAATGCACAATTTAATGAACATCCTAATGCTAGATGGGTTTTAAAAAGGCATAAATTATTCCGTCATGTAAAATGAAAATATGAAAGCCAGTTCCTGAAGTTTCCAAATTCTTTTTTTTTTTTTAAAGATTTTTATTTGACAGGGAGAAACACAGCCAGAGAGGGAACACAAGTAGAGGGAGTGAGAGAGGGAGAAGCAGGCTTCTTGCCGAGCAGGGAGCCCGATGTGGGACTCGATCCCGGGTCTCCGGGATCATGACCTGAGCCGAAGGCAGTCACTTAACCAACTGAGCCACACAGGCGCCCCTGAAGTTTCCAAATTCTTAAAAATTCAATGTACCTTAACATGGCAAGGCTTCTGAGTAAGGTACTCAATTATGATTAATAAACATGCTACTAATACAGTAAGGCTTAAAAAATAAGCAGATTTAATTAACATCTCCTCTTCTACTATGTAACTCAGTATGCAGTAGGCTCCAAAAATTTCATTTCCAAGTTATTCATAAATAAATCAATTTCCAAGTTATTCATAAATAAATCAATTTCTAGAGTTTGCCTAGCACCTAATAATCAAACAAGTCAACACTTCATTTACAGACTTAGAAGTAAACAAAAGCTTAGGAAAATAAATGTGCCCTCTTTTACTTCTTCAGTGAACCCCCAACCAGTATATGTCTGAGAAGTAGGATGCATCATATAAACAGAACAAGGCTAGATTATATGATGAGACTATAGCGCTCTCACTCCCTCCATAAGGTTTGCAGGTCTGTGCAGCACTAATATCTAGAGATAACTAGAAAATCAGCCAACCACAAGGCATCTAACTCAGACCTAACTACATCGACTTACCAAATCCCTGTGCAACACCCAGTTAGCATGCAGGTAGTGAATCCCATCTAGGATCTGATATAATAGTGACTTCACCATTCCCCGAGGTAACTGAACTGGCTTCTTGTTTGCTTTAGAAGCTCTGTGAAACTTGATTATATGCTGAAAGAAAGAAAAATATCATCAGAAGCTTAAAAACGAAGAGGGGAAGACAATCCAATGTATATTTTCCTGTCAGAAAAAGAAACACTCAGGGATTCCCAAAGATATTGAAAATGTAATCTTAGATTCTGCTGGATAACATAAATTTAAAATTTCCTAATAACTCGAGCTAAAGTTTCATTTCCTAAGCATATAATCATGTCTCAGAAAATAAATGACTGCAACAGAGAAGCAGAGAATAATGTGATTTTATTTTGAAGTATAATTAAAAATTACTTTCAGAGTATACTTGATTCTTGTTAACCTGGTAGATATTTTCAAGAACAGATTCTTTTTTTATCTATAGTAATTAAGTGAAAAGAAAAAAACAACAACATATTTCAAGAGATACTTCTGGGTTGGCTGATATAGCATAGATGTGGTACCTATTTGTAATACATGGGTTACAAACAAAACAAATAGGGAAATTATTTCAGTAAAATACACAGAAGCATAAAGAAATAACATGTAAATGACCAGTCCACACTGAAAATATTTAGAAACATGAAAGACTCAGATGAGAAAAAAACAGCCTGTACTAACAACCATTAAAAGCTTTTCTAGTGGGGGGAAAAAAAAAAAGCTTTTCTAGGAATAGTATCACTGGACATCTGGTAAAACACAATACCATTTTATAAACAGAAAAATCACTTTATAAATGAATGTACCTCAACAGAAACAAGATCCAATGTTTTTAACTCTCTTGACAGGTTTCTTCATTTTAATCAAAGCATTTGTAAACTGTAAGAACACCTACAAGTCAGCTGAAGTCAACTCTGCTGTGTGTAAAACATAGGTATAAGCCTGGCATCTCATGTGAACACAAACAGACTCTTGAGCAGTATTTCTGAGTGAATATTAAGCATATTCTTGAAATTAAGAAACATAATTAAGAGTGATATATTTTATATTAGAGGTTAACACTTTCACTTCCTATTTTCTTACGATATAAAAAGTAGAACATGGATAAGAAATAACTAGCAATTAATGAGTGAAGGAGTTTTACTTTCCAAAGAAAAAATATATATCGAAGACTACCTGGTAGGAGAGTAAACTGTATCAGTCAGCATGCATATAGTATGATTAATCTATACTTTACCAGCAGCATTACACTATTTTAATTTTCTTCTCAGTTATTTTTCCAAAGTATTTAAAAACAGTCAAACAAAATAGAGCTACAACTCAATAGTCAAGAATGTTCTGTCACCTATCCTAAGAAATGGTGTGACAATAAAGTCTGTTCACCTTAATAAGAGCCAGTGGTTCTCTAGAACTTAATAAAAACAGATTAAAATACATCATTTTTAAAAGTTAAAATTTGCCAGAGTAAGAAAGAAATAATATGTAGGACAGGTACAATAAATGATGCCACATTCATTTTTTCAGTTAACACTTTCATTAGGGTTTAACAAAATACTTTTTTTTGCCAATATTTCATAGCTATAAAAAACTACACAGGGGAAATCTCTTACCTTCATTTTTATTCCAGGACTATGTAACAAATATGTGACGTGCTTATCATGAAATTTCACAACATCTGAGCAAAATTTTTAAATAACTCTTTTTACTGGGACTGTTTTTGTTACCCTCTGCTGCCTTACCCCAGCTAATTCATTTCAATATTCCAATTAAAATAAGAAAATAAAATGGATAAAGGAGGTTTTAGTAAAGTGAATTATTTGATTTTTATTAAAATGAACATTAAAAGTACTTCCTTGACTTAAATGAATATTGATAAGATGACAGTAAAGCCAACGACGACTACATAAATACACTAGCATAATTCGTAAAAGCAGAATTATTTATACCTACAAGTAAAATTAGATACCACATACTAGCCTGTTAGGAATTATACTGAATACAATACTATCTCCTATGTTCAATTATTATAAACCACATTTTATTACAAATCATGTTTATAAATCAGCCTAGAAAATTTCTTATAAATTTGGGTCATATGATTTGATTTCATGTTAGACATGAGTTTGAGTGTTCATTTCAATACTGGCCACCCTAATTTAACAAATTTAAATTTGATTTGATTTGATTAGAACAGAAGCTACAATAACAAAAATATTTACAAACAGCATTGACCTTGAACAATAGTTTCATAAAACAGAAAGTCTGATGTCTACTTTCAGTTCAAAAACAATTCTTTCCAGGCAACATAAAAACAATTTGAATCAAACTGCATTTACTCAAAGAAAATAGGAAACTACACAGTGAAAATAATCCTTATAAATCTGAAACTATGTGAAACCCATATAAATTTCAATTTCTGAAATCTGTTGAATAAAATTATGTAAATGAGACTAGTTTGGGAAATTAGCAAAAGAGTTTAGAACTATTTTACTGTTTTTAGAAGGCAAACTTATTTTTGAGCAATTTTATTGGAATTTGTACTAGTTTTATTTCAAAATTTTACAAACTACAGCTGAATGAAAGATATTTAAAATTGGCCAGATTACAAATGCCCCGATTTACAATGGTTCAAATTATGATTTTTTTACTTTACGATGGAGTAAAAGCGATAAGCATTCAGCAGAAACCATACTTCGAATTTTGAAATTTGATCTCTTCCCAGGCCGGTGACATGTAGTACAATATTTGCTCGTGACGCTGGGCAGCGGCAGCTACTATACCCAGTCAGGAAGGGTAAACAACCGATACCTTTACAACCATTCCATACTCATACAACCATTCTGTTTTTCATTTTCAGTACAGTATTCAATTACTAACATGAGATAGTCACCACTTTATGATAAAATAGGCTTGGTATTAGATGATTTTTGTCCAACTGGAGGTTGATAAAAGCATTCTCAGAGGTTTAAGGTAGGCTCAGCTATGCTGCGATGTTCAATAAGTCGATCAGGTGTATTAAATGTGTTTCTGCCTTAATGGGATTTTTAAATTGTGATGGGTTTATTACGAATGTAACCCCATCTAAGTCAAGGAAGACCTGTACATATGTTTTCTCTTGTATTTATCTCAATAAATGCACAACCAATGTATAAATATAAATACAGAACAGTATACAAAGCACAGTGAAATACTTAAAGATCTTATTAAATTACTTATTAAATACCAGAAAAAATAAAGTTCACAAAAGTGAACTACTTATTAATTAACTCAATGTAATTTGCATTTTTGTTCACTTGTTTTATTTTCTAAACTGTAGTCTGTGTTAACATGTTCTTTACACAAGACTGATCAGGATATAAGTTTTGTTGAGTATATTTTAAAATTTATTTTGGCTATCTTGCCATTTTCATTATATATATCATAAACTCTTATGCCCAAAATGGCATTTCAGACTTTCAAAGAACATAACTGTTATGTTTAATAAAGGAGTAATTTTTATAGTTACCCAAGACTTATGTAAATACCAATTTTAAAAACAATCAAGCAAGTAAATGCAAAATACTGAGTTAGCTGTTTGTAATTCAGCTATTTAGTCAAGATAAATTTAAATTCTCAGTTTATAATAATTTTTATCAATATAATGTCATTTTGCAATTATATTAGCTAACCCAATAAAACCAATCTAATAGATTGTAATTACTTGACTTTGAGAATCTTCAAGGACTTAATTGGGAGCTCTCTTCCACAAAGAATTCTTCCTATACAAAAATATGCCCAATTCAAGTAAGTATAATATTGAACTTCTGCTGATGGAAATAAGAAATGCATTAGAATATGGAGTATTAAGTATGAATAATAGCCAATAAATGATTAATAGTATGCTATATTTGTATAGTACACTTAGTTTACAAAGCTTTTCAAATACAAAATTGCTCTTCAGAAAAATCCTGAAAAAGAAAGGAAAAGTACCACATTTTACAGATGGGGTGGGAGGGACTACAACTTCAGAGTCATTAAGACACTTGCTTAATGTCATATGACAAATATCGGACAGATCCATTAAGTCTCAGTCTAGTCTTCCAAATATAACATATTTATCTTCCTATGTAAGGATACCACTTTCTCATTTTATATTCCTTTGCAGAGTAAAAGGAAACATGCTGCTTTTAAATTCTGTAACAAAATAGCTATTACAGTTACTTTTTAAAAATTTTATCAAAAATCTACAGCTAGGAAACAATATGGACTAACTGTTTATACTCTTCAGATTCTACTGTTTTCTGTAGCATGTTACAAAGTTCACACTGATAAGATCAAAATGTAGTAATACAAAGCAAAATACCCTAGTCTTGGTAATTTATCGATCACATTCTATGAGGTTACTTTTATTTTTAAAACGTAAATCTCATAGTAAGATAAACTAAAATAGTTTTTAGTCACTCCTAACCCCTAACTGAAACCAATGGCTCAATGTCTACCAGCAAGTCACCTTACCCAGAGGTCATGTTCAGCGTAGTCAAACAGAAGCCATACTTTCCTATCAGCATGAGACAGAAATACCTTTTGAAGAGAGATGACGTTTGGATGCTTAAGCTCTCGAAGTAACTGCAAAACAAGGAAGATCAATTAAAAATCTTTGTCATGAAAATGATGTTAAATAAATCATACATTTGTAATTCACAGAAATACAAACCCAGTGGTAATCAATCCTAAAAATCTAATAAATACCCACATTATTTTCAAAGTGTCCAAACAGGTGCTTCTGTAACAAATGCAGAAAAACTCTGGAGAAAAGATACTGAAAAGATATAACTAAGTAAGTCTATTTTATTGTTATTGTTTAGTCCTTTTTTACTTTTGTTCTGGTTTTTAATTATGATAAAATATACAACATTAAAAATCACCATTTTAACAAGTTAAGTGTAAAATTCAATAGCTTTTAAAAACCTAATCGTGACATTGGAAAATATAACATCTGTCAATATCAAATATCAGATGAGAATTAAGATCTGTAATTCCGTGAGATATAGGATCTATTTTTTTCAGGCACTTAAATTATATGGTTGATTAAGATTTTGTAAACTTTTAATAAAATAATAAAGAACTTATACAGACAGAGGCATTTAAGTAGGACACATTTCTATGGGTTTAATCTTTCTCATTTCCTAGAAGGATATTCTATTTAAAATCATTTATCGCCTTATTTTATCCTCATTTATTAACCGAAGTGGCCCTAATCAACAGTTAAAAAGTATTCCTACTCTGCCAAGCAAAAAAAAAGGAACAATAGCAGTAACAATGTCAAGAAAAAATTTCTTGTGAAGCTTGATACTATGTCTTTATCAGTCAAAACCAACTTATATGGTGCCTTCCAAATGTTTTCCAAATACATGACAACCATGTGAAGAAGTCAAGGTTTTAGAACTTATGACCTTTTATAAGAACACTACTACCAAAACAAGAATTAATACAAATGCAATGTTAACAATATATTAGGGACTCTGAAATGAATTCAGCCTAGGAAAGACTACAAATGGACTACCTATTAAATAGTCATTTATATTAATCATTATTCTCTGGAAAATGATAATTACTTTATTCAGGAGGAAGATTAAATTCAAATTGTATATTTTTGCTTTTAGAATATAATTTCAAACATATGAGACTTTAGAGATTATACACAAAGCCTCAGATACCTGAAGGCCAGTATCTAAGATTAGCCATTTCCTAATTAATAAACAAGGCAAAGAATCTGATAGGAAAGTCTAGACTTGAGGATTACCGAGATCCCGGCTGGCTCCAGAGCTAAACCTAGTGCTAAGTTCATCTTACTTCTGGGTCAGTGTTTTCTCCATTACCTCATGATTGGAACACACTTCTCAGGCACTATTTCAAATCCTTTCTGGAAACTGGCAGGGTAGAAATTATAACAAACTCCACAGCTCTGGCAAAAGTTCTC
The DNA here is from genome assembly GCA_004023965.1 of Spilogale gracilis. Classification (NCBI taxonomy): domain Eukaryota; kingdom Metazoa; phylum Chordata; class Mammalia; order Carnivora; family Mephitidae; genus Spilogale; species Spilogale gracilis. The sequence continues at coordinate 17,014 of PITA01002964.1, forward strand.
CCCAATCATTAGAAACCTGCATATAAAGCTATTCTTAGTATCTCCTCAATTTCACCTCCAAGATAAGGCTTAGCTCCTATACTGGAAAAAAACAAAAAACAAAAAACAAAAAAACCCAGCAGCAACCATTTTATTAAACTCTTCATAACTGCCAAGTATGGTGCTAAACATATGACATGCATTATGTCACTTAATCATGAATTGCCCTATGAAATATTTATTAGTTCAATTTTATAAATGAGGAAATAGTGGTTTGAGGGGATTAAATAATTTGCTCATGATCATAGTCCTAAGTAGTGGTTCAAATCAGGACTTTAATGCTTTTAAAATTAATTAACTTTTAAAATACCAAGTCAGTACTCTAAGGTCTAATACCAACTCTCTTTCTTTCTTCTTTTTTTTTTTTTAAAGATTTTATTTATTTGACAGAGTGACAGACAGCACAAGTAGGCACAGAGGCAGGCAGAGGAAGAAGGAGAAGCAGGCTCTCCGCTGAGGAGGGAGCCTGATGCCAGACTTGATCCCAGGACCCTGGGATCATGACCTCAGCTGAAGGCAGAGACTGAGCCACTCAGGCACCCCAAATACCAACACTTTCTAAGACCTAATACTCTGGGGGACTATTTCTCCTTACATTCCAGAGGCACAGGCATTTTAAGTGTATACTAGGTTGTGAACTGGCCAATGGCAGCCACACATCTTGCTCACAATAGAGCTGCTACCTTCTAGCATCCTGCCCGGGCACCTGGGAGGCACTCATTAAGTTTTTGGTGAATAATGAATTTGTGAATAAACAAAATATACAAATTAAAAGGCATTATACAACATACTCTTTAGCTTCTGATCTGTGGACTAAGATCACTGCTTTTATCATAAAATCTTAATCCACTTCTTTAAAAAATCTCTTAAAAAAACTAACCCACTTCTATTTTTAAACCATCTAGCTGATTAGTCAGGTAACAAATCTTCCAGGGTAATGATTTAATAACATATTAACAGTAGGAACTATGGTTTGAAGTAATTATAATCATAAGTAAGTAATTAAGTAATAATGTTAAGGACTGAATTTGTTTGCCCCAAATTCATGTTGAAGCTCTAACCCCCAGTACCTCAGAATGTGATTGTATTTGAAGATAAGGCCTTTAGAGAGGCAACGGAGTTAAAATAAGGTCATTAGGGTACCCTGAAGCCAATGCGTAAGAGGAGGAGCTTAGGACACCTGGAGAGACACCAAGGCAGCTTGTACAGGTAGATGGCCACTGAAGAGGCCACAAGAGGGTGGTTGCCTGCAAACCCAGGAGATGCCACAGAAGAAACCAACTCTGCAGATTCTCTGAGAAAGGACGTTTCTGTTGTTGAAGCCACCCAGTTCATAGTATTTTGTTATGGCAACCTTGGCAAACTGATACAGTAAAACAACTACTATTACTAAATAAAACACTCTATGTTGGGTGTTTCAAGGGAGATTTATCAGGAGATGGGTCAGTATGGGGTTAGAAATGGCACTGAGTTTCAGTGGGGAATCACACCTAAGTCAGTATTTCTACCGAAGTACTTCCAAAAGACCAGGGAGCTGGGCTACATCTAGCAGGACTACCATCAAGCAAATGCCTCCTACATGCCCGCCACTGTGGCAGATGCACTAGGTTTTGGCATATACAATGAGCTCAGACTTGCTGAAGTCCTCCAGTGGGAGACACATGCAAGCAAGCACATACTCTTAATGCTGGGGCTGCAACAGTGGTAACTGATGATTTATTGAGAGTAGCTAATATTTACCTAGAGTTTATCGGGTCCAAGGAAGTATGCCAAGTTCCTCACAATAAACCCTATGAGACACTATTACCATTTAACAAATGAGAAAACGAGAACACAAGGAAATTAAGTAACTTGCCTTGGGTCCTAAAAGCTAGTAAGGGGCAAAGCTAGGTAAAGCACAGGTAATCTGGCCAGGGCTTTAAGTGCTATAGTACAGCAGTACTTTGAGACGGGTACTCTGACACTGTGGGAACAACCCAGAATTTTCCCAGCTGATGAAAGCACTTCAGCATTTCACATCCCATACAGAGCCAGACCACAGCATGTAGACACCTATTTTTTTTGTCTTTTTGAGGATTTTATGTTAAAAAGTTTAAAGAAAAGGTTTGAATAAATTTAAGCAATGGTTTCCATCATAGAAATCACCTAAATTCCTCTAATTCTGCTGGGAATAAAAATTGTATAATTTCCTGTACTAAGAGAACTATTAAAAATACAAATGTCGTAATACATCATCCTTCATTAACTTATAATTGTATGATACAATGTCATACTTAATCTGAACCCTTAAAGTACAAATAAATAAAAAATAAATTCATAACATTTAAAACTGTATCTTGTCAATAAATATCACTTAGACCAGTGAGAAAATAGGACATAAAACCTCTGATAGTCTCAAAATAACACTAATTTCTAATATTAAAATTTTACAATATGGCAAAAATAATAAACTCTGCATTTATGTCATGGGTATGATGATAGTTAAGTTGAAATTACTACAACAGTATATAGAATATTATTCCAAAATTATTTCAATTACTTTGTTAAAGATATGGAAGCTTTCTTCAATCAAATTTGCAAGCTGATAAAAACAAAACCAAAAACAAACCCTGAGGTGCCTAGATTAAAGTAGATGTGAACTTTAAAAGTAGAGTCGTCTGGAGTTTTACCTCTGCTCCCTTAGCTCCCTTATTCCAACTACAAGGCTGCCTCTTGGAATACTGATCGTCCACTGAAGCATAGTTTGAAAACCACTAAGCTAAAGGGATTCTAGCTAACAAGAAATTCTGGAAATACAAAACAAACCACTTACAATATAATAAGGATGAAGACGTAATGCTCTTAACTTTAGTAGAAATGCTCAGAGTTCCTTCTTTCCTCCCTCCCTTTTACAAGTATTTACTGAGCAAGGGCCATGTCATACCTAGCACACACTAGTGGAGAAATTCATTACAGTCTAGTGAGAACAGAAAATCAACAAAAAGAAGCACCTTATAATTTGCTATTAAGTGCTATGAAAGAAAACAAACTGGGGGCAGACTGTAAGAGAATAAAGGTGATGAGTGGTGTGGAAACAGGACTGCTCAAAGGAAGATTTAAGGAAGGGAGAGCGGACTGATAAGATGTGCCAGAAGAGATGGGGTTTTTTTCTTTTTGATTTTTTATTATAGAAAATTTTTAAATGTAAATAAAACAGAATAGTAAAACAGACCCCTGGGCATCATTATCCATTCTTAGCCTATCTCATTTTATCAACATACCCACTCCTCACACCTTACCCTGGATTATTTTGAAATAAATCCTTGATCTGATATGACTTCACCTGCAAGTATTTCAGTGTATGTCTCTAAAATATAGGATCTCTTTTCTCTGACCATATGGAAATAAATTAGCAATCAACAATTAATTATCTCAAAAGACTTACATGTTTAAAAAATTTTTTAAGTTTTAAAATTATAATTCCAGTATATAATCAGAGATCAATGATATAGACAGAAAACACAAACTACTAATACCATGGATTATTTAGAAATATATTGTTCAATTTTTAGGGGTGTGTGATGTTAGTTTCAGGTGTACAACATACTGATTCAACAATTCTATACATTACTCAGTGCTCATCATGGTAAATGTATTCTTTAATCCCCATCCCTATTTCATCTATCTCCCACCCACCTCCCCTCTAGTAATAATCAGTTTGTTCTCTACAGTTTAAGAGTCTGTTTCTTGGTTTGACTCCCCGCCCTTTTGCTTCTTTGTTTTTTTAAATTCCACATGAGTAATATCATACAGTTTTTGTCTTTCTCTAACTGACTTACTTCACTTAGCATTAGACTCTCTAGCTCCATCCACGTTGTTGCAAACGGCAAGATTCTATTTTTTTATGGTTGAATATTTCTGTGTGCATGTGCACACGCACACACACACGATCTTCTCTACTTATTCATCTATTGATGGACTCTTGGGCTGCTTTCATAATTTGGATATCATACTGCAATAATGCAATAAACAGAGAGGCACATATATCCCTTTGAATTTATGGGGTAAATACCCAGTAGTGTGATTACTGAACTGTATGGTAGTTCTGTTTCTAACTTTTTGAGGAACCTCCATACTGTTTTCTACAGTAGTTGCATCAGTTTGGATTCTCCCCAGCAGTGCACCAGGGTTCCTTTTTCTCCACATCCTCACCAACAGTTGTTGTTTTTTGTGTTTTTGATTTTAGCCATTTTGACAGGTATAAAGTAATATCTCATTGTAGTTTTGATTTGCATTTCCCTGATGATGAGTGATGTTGGGCATTTATTTTGTGTCTGTTGGCTATCTGGGTGTCTTCTTTGGAGAAATGTCTGTTCATGTCTTCTGTGCATTTTTTAATTGGGTTGTTTTTTGGGTGTTGAGTTGTATCAGTTCTTTATATATTTTGGATACTAGCCCTTTATCAGATATGTATTTGCAAATATTTTCTGTTAAGTAGGTTGCCTTTTAATTTTGTTAACTGTTTTCTTTGCTGTGAAAAAACTTTTTATTTTAATGTAGTCCCAACAGATTATTTTGGATTTCATATCCCTTGCCTCAGGAGACAGATCTAGAAAACTGATGCTATAGCTGATGTCAGAGAATTTCCTGCCTGTGTTCTCTTCAAGGATTTTTATGGTTTCAGGTCTCACATTTAGGTCTTTAATTCATTTTGAGTTTATTTTTGTATAATATGGTAAAAGAAAGTAGTTCAGCTTCATTCTTTTGTATGTTCAGTTTAGCTGTCCAGTTTCCCCAACACCATTTGTTGAAGAGACTGGGTTTTTTTCCCACTGTATATCCATTCTTCCTTTGTCAAAGATTAACCAACCATATAATTATGGATTCATTTTGGGGCTTTCTATTCCATTCCAAACATGTTTAAAAATTAAACAATATATATATTTTAAGATTTAATTAATTTATTTGGGAGAGTGTGAGATACAGAGAGCGAGTTGTGAGGAGAGGAGTAGAGGAAGAAGGACAAACAGATCACTCCAAGGTGAGCGTGGAGCCCAATGAGGGCTCCATTGCACAACCCTGAGATCATGACCTGAGCCCAAATCAAGAGTCAGACACTTAATCAACTGAGCCACTCAGGCATCCTTAAAAATTGAGTATGTTTCTAAATAATCCATGAATAAAAGAAAAAAAAAACTGAAAATATTCTGCACTAAATGACAATGAAAATGCACTGTAACAAAACTTACAGACTACAAGGAGAACACAGCTTGGAGGAAAATTTACAGTTTTAACTGCTTACTGAAAAGGTTAATTTAAAATCAATTACCTAAGGTTCCACCTTAAAAAGATAAAAGAGAAATGTAAGCCCAAAGTAGAAGGAAAAATATAATAAAGATAAGAACAGAGATCAATGATATAGACAGAAAACACAAATCACCAACTCGCAATGAAATAGGACATCACCAGAGAAACTACAGATGTGAAAAGATAATGGAATATTATGAACAACTTACTGCTAATAAATTCAATAACTTAAACAAAATAGACAAATTAGATATAGACAAATTAGAGGGGCGCCTGGGTGGCCCCTTCAGTTGGTTAAGTGTCTGCCTTCGACTCAGGTCATGATCCCAGGGTCCTGGAATTGAGCCCTGCATTGGGCTCTCTGTTCAGCAGGGAGTCTGCTTTCTCCCTCTCCCTCTGCCCGCCACTCGCCCTGCTTGTGTTTGTGTGCTCATGCGCACATGCTCTCTCTCTTGCTCTCTCTCTCTCTCTCTCTCTCTCTCTCTCTGTCAAATAAATAAAATCTTAAAAAACAAAAAAGGAACAGACAAATTACATAAAAAATACAATATACTAAACACAAGATGAAAAATAAAATCTGTCTTGAAACACTGGAAAAAAAATTTAGTAACAATAAAAAAAATAATAATAAAAAAAAAGAAAAATAAAATCTGAAGAGCTCTTTATCTATGAAGTAAATAATATCGGTTGGTGAATGCCATCAAACATTTAAGAAAGAAAAACTATCAATCTTACAGAAACTGTCAGAATATGGGAGATGAAAAAAGGCTGCCTAATGTGTTTCACGAGGGCAGCACAATCTTAATACCAAAGACAAAGACATTACAGGAAACATAATTATAAACCAACATCCTTCAAACTCATATACTTTAAACTCTTTAACAATACATTACTAAATCAAACCCAGCAATATATAACCAAGCAGGGATTATTTCAAGAATGCAAAACTGGATAAACATTAAAAATCAATGTAGCCTACCAATGTAACAGAATAAAAGAGAACTATAGTCATTTCAGTACATGTAGAAAAATTCAGTACCACTTTTGAAAAAAACGGAAGGAACTTCCTCAGTCTGACTGACGGTATCTATTAAAAAAAACCCTATAGTTAGCATTTGACCTAATGGTGAAACACTGAAAAACACTTTCTCCAAGATTGGGAACAAGTCAAAGATGTCCATCCTCATTACTCTTCAACATTATATGAAAGCACTGAGCCAGTGCAATAAGAAAAGAAATAAAAACAAAAAGATGAAAAGAAGAAAAACTATTCTAAATTGCAGACATAATTATTTATGCAGAAAATCTGAATATATCATCAAAACCTACCAGTGAATTTACATATCTAAAATGTACAATATTTTAAAAGTTCTATTTTTTTTAAGTTCTGTTTCTAAGTATAGAAGCAAACAAATGGGAGATGAAATTCTAAATTAAAATTTTAAAAGTAATCCCATTTATCATAGTGCCAGAAAACATGAATTTCTTAGAAATGAACTTAACAGAAGGTGTATAAAACCTCTACAACTAAAAACTATAAAACACTGTAGAGAAAACCAAAGAAAACCTTAAAAAATACAAAGTATATCTTTTTAGATTCATGGTTTGGATGTGTCAATATTCCCTGAATTGCAGTCCAAACCATAATCCCAGCAGGCATACTGTAGAAATAAAAATTGACTAGCTGATTCAAAAATTTATATGATAATGCAAAGGATTTAAAATAGCCCAATCCTGAGACAGAAAAATAAGGCTAGTGGCCGTATACAATCTTACTTCAAATCTTGCTATAAAGCTAGAGTGACCTGGTATAAGTACAAAGAGATGGAACAGAAGAGAGCTCAGAAACAGCCCATACTTATACAGTCACTTAAGTTTTTACAAAGGTGTCACACAAATTTAGTGGGGAACAATCTTTTTTTAAAAAAATGATGTTACAACAACTGTACATTCGTATGGGGTGAGGCGGGAAAGAAGCTCAAAACTTACATCACACCTACACAAACAAAAATGAATTAAGTACACATCAACTAAAAAATAAAGTCATAACTATACAGCTTTTAGAAGAAAACAAAGGAAAATGTCTTCACAGTCATAAGTAAAGATTTCTTCAGCCAGATACAGAAATCAATAGTTATAAAAATGAAAAATTAGTAAATTTCATAAAAAATAAAAATTTCTGCTCACTTTAGATTGAAGAACCACAATCAAATATATGAAAATTAAGTTTTTGCATTTCTTTCTATGCTGAACCGCATTTACAGTTATCAACATATACATGAAGAATGCCTGTTCCTAAAATGGAGTTGTTTTTAAAACATTTTGTTCAAGTTTAATAAACAGAAAAGCACACAAACCATAAATGCACAGTGCAGTGAGTTCTTACATAGTAAACCCATAGAACCAGACCCAGCTCTAAATCAAGAAACAGAACATTACTAGAATCCTGTAAGTTCCCTTGTCTCCCGCTTCAGTCACTCCCTGACCCCTCCCCCAAAGGTACTCTCCATCATGACATCTAACATCACTAACCACAGTTTAAAGGATTTTAATTCTTTAAACTAACTAGAATACGTAAAACTGTAGTTGTTGAAGAACTGATAGTTAAGGTACAAATATCCTTCCTTTAGATTCAAGAACATTAAAAATCTACCAATTACTTGAAATATAACTTCCAACATGGCACACCTTTGGTTAAGAAAGACTGCCCTCCAGCTCACCTCCACTCTCCTTACATGTCTTCCCAAACCTGCAACCTTCCTTGATTCTCTCAGTTAGGTGTAGATAATTTTCTCATTCTCCATACATTTCTATCATTGCTCTTCGTACATTATTATTCTAAGATTTATGAGGGCCTTTCCTCATCACTGTGTAAATATTTAAGGCCAGAGAATCTCACTTGTTCTGTTTCTTTACTTTTACCTACTCTAGTTCCCATCAACATGATACACAACAAATGGCTGTTAACAGAAAACCCAGTGGTATAGAATCTGTTAAACAGATAAATTTATTTTAAATTAATATATCCAGGTCACAACAGCCTATTATCTTTAGATAGATACAACGGCTAAAAGCAACAAAAGCAGCAAGGATTTTAATATATATTCTAGCATATTTTGATTATAGCTAGAAAAGACAAATTTGGATTCATAGTGTTACAACAGTAACAACTGAAGTAAAATCTCATGGAAGTAATCCTCAGTTTAAATGTGTGAATAATTATTTAGTTATGCATTATCATGAATGTTTTCCTTTGGAATTAAAATGAGATTCTAACACCATATGGAAAGCTATGCTTCCAAAAGAAAATAGCACGTATTTTTACATATTCAAATGAACCGATAAAATGAAAACCAAGCAACATAATCTCATTTTAAATTCATGTAAGCAATGACATCAATCTCATCTTATAAAATAGAAATATTAATTTTAATGAACCAACATATAGATTCATAAACATTTACTTTTATTGCACTCAATGAAATAATATGAATAACTGGACCCTTAATATTTAGTGACATTTACTGGAAAAATATACATTGATATAAACAACTAATACTGACTTACTCCCAAATAAATGAACTTATATAGTTATTTCTGGTAGAACTACACGCCACTTTTACTTCTCTTAGGAAACAAATATATTTTTCTGTAGATCGGCAATACGAAAAATATCTACCAACTTCCAATTAATGTGTATATGTGACAAATACAATTCAGAGACCTACAGAGTTGATACTCATAAGTCAATTGATAATAATGATTATAAAAAGAACTTCACTTACTGCTATTTCTCTACATGCCGACATAGAGATCCCAGTTCCTTCTATTTGTTTTAAAGCATAGTCTTTATCATCTTTCCTGTAAAAACAAAGTTATTTTAATATTTGGATAAAACTAAATTTATGCACATTTTTAATAAAATATAATAGGTGAATCACATACTTAATACATTTTGACACCTTTCACATGTAATCACATAGTATCATATAGGAAAAAGGTTTTGGATAATCTAATTCAATCCCATTATTTGATGAGGAAAGTTAGATTCAAAGTAATAAAAAGATTTGTCCAAGCCTCCATGGTTTGGGAAGACAGAGATACAGAAATAGGTTCTTCCTGCTCTAATATGTATACATTTCCTTTCTAAATATGCACGTGTGTGTGTGTGTGTGTGTGTGTGTGTGTGTACTCTAACACTCAACATACACACATAGACAATTTGTTTTCTAAAACCCTTTCAGATATTGGTGAGTCAAAAAAATTAGGGTAAAAAATTAAGAAATGAATGTATCACTAAAGCATAAAATGGTGATAATTTCAAATAAGTTATGGTCCTCATATTCCCCAATACCTTTAAGGAGAGTCACACAACATGTGTTTATTGAGCACTTACTATGTATTCAGAACTATGCTCAGTACTGGGGAAACAGCAGAGTTCCTTCTTTTATGGAGCTTTCTATGTCTACTGGCCTAGACAGATAAATAACCAACACACCACAGTACAGTGTGATAAGTGTCAGGATAGGGCAAGTGCAAACCACAGAAGTTACTCAGTGGTTACTGGTACAGAACCTAAGCAAAAACTTCTCAAAAGAAGCACTGTTCAAACGAGGCCTAACCAGCAGTTCTCCAACTTTTTTGACTCAGGACCCCTTTACTCTCTTGGATATTACTGAAGACTCTCAAGAGTTTTTGTTATATCTATCACTATTTACCCTATTAGATTTTTTAAATGGGAACTTTTAAAAACATAGAATGCAAAAGCATTTATCTATTAGCCACCAGAACGATGACATCATCATGTTATGACACCTTTGGAAAAAACCCACTGTACATTCACGAGACAGTGAGAAAAGGAAATACCTTGAACAACATGGGTTTGAACTGCGTGGTCCACTTATATGCAGACGTTTTTTGGTAAATACAATAGAGTACTATAAGTATATTTTATGATTTTCTTAACATTTTTTCCACGCTTACTTTATTATAAGAATACACTATATAGTACATGTAACATACAAAATATGTATTACTCTACCGTTTTATCTGTAAGGCTATTAGCAGTTAAGTTCTTGAGGAAGTAAAAGTTACATGTGAATTTTGGACTGTAGTGACAGTGGTGAGCTGTCGGAGCCCAACCGCAACCACCATGTTATTCAAGGGTCACCTCTAATAAATAGCACAGCACTACTACGAAAACTGTGTCGAGCACATGGGCCCTCTGAAAGGATTGTGTGTGAGGGGTAACTAGCAGTTTCCAGATCAGACTTCTGGAACTACTGTGTGTGTGTGTTATGAGTTAAGGGCGAAACACAATGTGAAGACAAATGAAGTGAGAGAAAACCATGTGGGGGAGAGCAGACACCGTAAATGGGGGATGAGGCTGATGGCATTAGGAACCACAACATAAAAGTCTTTTTACTCCAAGAATAACAGAAAGCACTCCATTTAAAATTTCTTCAATAAGAAAATACCAATTAGGGATGCCTGGGTGGCTCCATCAGTTAAGTGTCTGCCTTTAGCTCAGGGTCCTGGGATGGAGACCCACGGCAGGCTCCCTGCTCAGTGGGGAGTCTGTTTCTCTCCTTCCCTCTCCCCCTGCTTGTGCTCTGTCTGTCTCTCTCTCAAATAAATAAGACCTTAAAAAAAAAAAAGAACATATCAATTATATTTTATTTGAAAAAGTATCTTTGGCTGTCTTTTGAATGCTTAGGGGGAGTAAATAAGAATAGGAGACAGAGAGGCCAATTAAAAGTAAACAGTGTTAAGATTACTTGAATGGGGCGCCTGGGTGGCTCAGTTGGTTAAGCGACTGCCTCCGGCTCAGGTCAATATTCTGGAGACCCGGGATCGAGCCCCACATCAGGCTCCCTGCTCGGCAGGAAGCCTGCTTCTCCCTCTCTCACTCCCCCTGCTTGTGTTCCCTCTCTGGCTGTGTTTCTCTCTGTCAAATAAATAAAATATTAAAAAAAAAAAAAAAGATTACTCAGGTGAGAGATGATGGTGGTGGCCACAGAATGGTGGCTACCATACAGGGTGGACAGACTGGACCGATGTAAGGCAGAACCAACAGCACTTGGTAACTGAATTCTGGGCAGAGGGAGGAGGAGTCAAAGAAAATGATTTCTGCCCTGGCAACAGGTTAATGGCAATATTACCGACTGAAATAAAAAACGGCAGGAGGAAAAGATCTGATGGAACAAGAAGATGATAGTTCTGTTTTGTGCAGACTGATTCTACATATGAGACACCTGAGTGAAAATGTCAAACTGAATAAACACGTGTAAAGCTCAAGAGAAAGCTGAGGACACTGATTTACTATAATCAGCATATACACAGTAATTAAAGCCAGGACAGTAATGTGACACCAAAGAGAAGGGTAGTCAAAAAAAAAAAAAAAAGATTTTCAAGAAGGGTTCAATAGTTAACAGTATCACAAGCTGCAAAGAGGACTAGTAAGATGAAGATGGGGAGGTGTACACTGAATTCAGCAATGATGAAGTTACCAGACAGTAGACTAGGCAAAAATAGCTGCACTCATGTAGTGGCAGAGTGTGTACTGCAGAAGGCTGAGTAATGAATGGGGGCATAAGTAAACTAAGACAGTAAGTGTAGGTATTGGACGGGGAAAAAGATGTCGGTAGCTGGAGTGATACACAAGGTAAAGAATTGTTGTTTTTTTTTTTAACATGGAAAGGACCTGAATAGGTTAAGTACTGACAGGAAGAACCCAGAGAAAAGGAGCTGCTGATATAAAGAGAGAGGTAAAAATCTAGAGAGCAGAGACTGAAATGCTAGGGAAAAATTAGATAGGGCTAGAAGAAGTACTTTTAGGGAGAGCTCTCATCTTGACGGCTTTCATTATTTTCCTGATGTTGGAAATTAGGCCATAAACTAAAAGTTAAGGGCAAAGGTGGTACAGTTCAAGATCTGAATAGAGTAAAAGAAGGTTTGGTTGAATAAATGAGTAACTCCTTATAAAATCAATTCATTTAAGTTCATTTAATACTATTATCTTAAATTATTATTAAAACCTATATAGCTTTATTTTTGTTTTTACAACATATTTATACCAAATCCTTATTGTAGAAAAAAATTCCAATTCCAACATTATTTTTCAGAAAAAAGATTAGTTTTACAACATTCAGCTTTATATTCTCTAGTAAAGCACAACAGGTATTCATTATTTAAAAATACATTAAGTGTATCTATACTTAATATTCACTAAATCTAAATGATTTCTGAAAGACTTAAAAAAAAGAAGTTAAAGAGAGTAACATAAAAATAAAATGAAGTTGAGGGGCACGTGGATGACTCAGTTGGTTGAGTGACTGACTCTTTGGGTTCGGCTCCAATTCTGATCTCAAGGTCATAAAAATGAGCCCAGCATAGGGCTCCACACTCAGCAGGGAGTCCGCTTGAGATTCTCTCTTTCCTTCTCCGTCTGCCCCTCACTCCACTCTTTTTCTCAAAACAAATAAATATTTAAGTTAGAAGGGAAGGAAGAGAAGAAGGAGGAAGTCAGGGTCAGAATAAGTCTATTAGACACTTTCACATGTATGGTACTGATTTAACCAGAAGATTAATGCAGGAGTGTAAGAAATTGTTATATGTCCTATTCGAGGATAGCATTTTCGATCTGAGCACTCTAAGGAGAAAGAGAGTGGTAGGAAAGAAAAGAAATTAAATCAAAGGCTTATCCATTCACCTCCTTAACAATGACCCTGAATTTCTCTTATTTATAAATGGCCAAGTTGCTAGATGTAAATGTCTTCTCAATGAACTGAAAAATTCTCATCTGCAGACAGTCCTCTCCCCCAAGTAATTATATATCTTATATTTTATAAATGTAAATGATGAGAAAGAAAGGTGTAATTGTAAAATTAAAAAACTGAAGATGTTTAATTATCAGAAAGGCAACTTCCTCTTGAAAATAACTGAATTAAATATAATAGTGCTTTGTGGTTTACAGAGTTTGTTTGTTTGTTTGTTTGTTTGACTGAGAGAAAAACAGCTAGAGAGGGAACACAAGCAGGAGGAATGAGAGAGGGAGAAGCAGGCTTCCCGCCAAGCAGAGAGCCTGACGCGGGGCTTGATCCCAGGACACCAGGATCATGACTTGAGCCAAAGGCAGATGCTTAACTACTGAGCCACCCTGGCACCCCAAACACATTATTTATATATCCATTTACACAGTCATAGTAAAAAGACACTGGAGAGGGAAAAGATTTGTTCCCTAGTTTGTCATAATCCAGTTGAAGTAGTCAGACTGTATAAATAAATAATTGCAATATAGTGTTCTAAATGCTATAAATAGAGGGGATGATCAACTATAGCTTGAAGGATTGAAGCAAGATGAAAGAAAGCTTCAAAGACTACTTAGGCAGAGGTTCTTAAGACTTCCGAAGTCTGTCAGGAAAGGAGGAGGGGATGGGCAAAGAAATCAGTAGCTACAGCAGCCATCCCAAAAAGTAGAAACAGCATGTACAAAAAAACAGAAGCACAGGGGAGGTGTGACATGCTTAGAGAACGGCAGAGAGTAGCAGTAGCAGTTTAACAGTAGCAAACATGCTGACAGCTCTGAGGATGGATATGATTTAGGAACAGGCAGGCAGAGGTAAGATGGGAGGTGGTCGTCTATATCAACTGTCTCCAAAGAGGGGTATAGAGCTTATGTGACATGCTTTACTTCAGGGAGAGTAAAAGCATGTAAGTACGTGAAGGAAATATTCCATTAAAAATCATAAATAAAGCTGAGGAAAGTATGCTATGTGAGAAGACCAAAAAGAGGAGAATGGAACTATGATGAACATTTGCCTTTAATAGACAGGAGGATTAAGTCAATAATATAAAATGGCTGTAAAGAAGTAGTTAAAAACACGAGCAGTGTTTTGGTAAAACAGCTTATTGAATATACATATGAAATTTCACTTCCCTCCTAAAATGCTACTAAAACTATGGTAAAGAAATGTTTTAAAGATATAAACTCATACAGATGAAAAATGGAGAAAAGGCAGCATAAAACTTTGGAAACTAAAAAGTAAGTGGACATATACTAACTGACTGAGAGGATCCAAGAAAACTAACTCAGAAGCTGACAGTGAAGAAAGCTGAGATCCAATTAGATGTACACAGCAAAATCCTCCAAAAGCAGAGAACTGAGAATATGGGATACCTCTGGAGGTAGAATTTGTTGGATGGAAAATAAATTTGAAGAGGTATTCTAGAAAATAGGACAATAAAATAAAGAAAAACAGAAAAATTCGACAACCAGTCCATGGAATCCAATATACAAATAATTAGGAGTTCTAGAAAGAAAGAACAGAGAAAAGAGAGAAAGAAAATTTTTGAAGCAATTCAAGGAAACTTCCTAAGCTGTATGACAGGATTTATAAAACTGAAAGGGTCCAATGAGTTGCCATCACAAATAGTTGAAAATAGATCTACATCAAGACACAATATTTAGACATTTCAGGAAAATGGAGATGAGCAGATTTTACATGCTTCCAGTGGAGATAAGTAATGGGTCACTTAGAAAGGATCAATATTACTCAGCCATGAGAAAGAAGGAAATCCTGTCATTTGTGACAACATGGATAAACTTGAGGACATTAAGGTAAATGAGATAAATCAGAGAAAGACAAATACTGTATGATATCACTTATATATGAGGAACCCTGGAACTCATAAAAACAGAAAGTAGAATAGTGGCTATCAGGGGCTGGGCATGTGGCGAACACATTGTTTAAGGGTACAAATTTGCAACCAGTACGTAGAAACATCCTGGAGACTCAATGAACAACATAATTATTATAGACAACAACATCGTATTATAAACTTCAAAGTTACTAACTAAGAGACTAGATATTACTTTTTCCCACCAAAAAAGGAAATGATAATTAATGTGACATGATATGTGTTAGCTACACTACATATTGTAATCATACTGCAATATATAAATTACGATATATAAATTTCTTATATATATTATAATATATAAATTTGTCAGCCAATAAGTTGTACACCTTAAACTTACACAATGCTATATGTGAATTATGATGCAATAAAATTAAATTTTAAAAAGGGATCAGGAATCAGGATACCTGTAGACTTCTCAATAGCAGTTTTGAAAGCTAGAAGTTTTAGTGTAACCGCACCCCATAAAATCGTGAAGTATT